>JABFQM010002910.1:0-13360 GCA_022816865.1 Zelostemma sp. ZL-2020
ATTTTCAATTTTCCCGCATTCTATCATATGACACGCAGTAGAAATACGTTCTCCCTATATAAAATTCCTCTAAGACAAATTTGGACTGTTCCATTTACAGATTTTTCTCATTTTTTAAATTATATTTAAAAAAAAAACAATAACTTGCCCAAGCTATAATGGAAACAGTGGATTTGCGTCGGCCATTTAAATTAGACCACGCCTCCATGTCAAATCCCAATAGAAGCGGATGAATTTTACAGCCAAATTGTTCAAAATATACGAAACATTACAGAAGATCGAAAAAAAGCAAGAAAACTTTCGATTTCCGTAATTTGATTCCCAATTGATTACAAGTTTTTCGCAAGTTTACAGTCTAAGATTATTTCGGTCCGATTCCATGCTACATAATGGCCCTTTGAACAAAATTCTGCAAGTTGAAATAAATACCATAGCATCAAGTTTTGGTGGCTCAATTACTCTGTCGGTGTGTAGAAATTTTAATTTCAAATCAATATGGAGCCCGAAGCGCGTTAATCTAGTCTCAATAAAAAAACACTAGTCCCTAGAAATATTCAATTTCTAGGGACTCTATTTTTTCAACGTAGCCACATTTGAAACGCAAACAATGTGTCTGAAGTTTGAAACGTTTACGTATTTTCGACACGTGTAAAGAATATTTTACGATAATAAATAACGGGTCCTTGGGGTCGAGTGAAAGCAAGAAAAATATGCCGTACACTGAAGAAGACATACGCAGCAAATTGGTGAAAGAACTACAGGCTTCTCACGTTGTAAGTGCGTCCGTCAGCGCCCGGTAAAGGTTAACTTAAAAAACTCGTGTATTTTTCACGTCAGGTATTTTCCACATCGAAAAAAATGCAAACAAGTCTAAAACTTTTTCCGATAACAAGAATTTCGAACTCCAAAAAGCGCATTTCTCTCAATCCCAACTTTTTTATCTCCAATTTCGATTTATCAAAACCATGTAATTTTTTCAGAATTCGCATCACGACATCGCCAACTTCGATTTTCTCTTTTCCCACATTAAGCGAACCTTTACAAGAACAAAAACATATCTCCGACAAAGACCAAGAGGCGACTACAAAAATTTTGCATTTTCCAGCAGAACCTTTTCTAGTCGATTTCAACGCTGCCCAAAGCCAGAATGTCGAGCCCCGTGGGCTCTCGCGACTTTTCCGCGATGACCCGCGTGATCCTAATCCTCCTGGCGGCAATCTTTATTCGCTGGTGCACGAGTTTCCACCCCTACAGTGGACAAAACAAGCCCCCAATGTTCGGGGACTACGAGGCCCAGCGTCACTGGCAGGAAATCACGCTGAATCTGCGACTCAAGGACTGGTACCTGAATTCCACGCACAATGACCTGGAGTACTGGGGCCTGGATTACCCCCCGCTGACGGCCTATCACAGCCTTCTCCTAGGCCACGTCGCTCACCGCCTCGACGCAAACTACGTCGAGCTCCACAAATCCCGAGGCCACGAATCCGAGTCCCACAAGTATTTCATGAGACTCAGCGTCCTGAGCGCAGATCTCCTCGTTTTCTTCCCCGCAATCCTGTATTTCGTCTCCAAAATCAGTTTTTCAAAGATCAAAACAGGGATCTTTAACCTCGGGACGAAAGAGGCACTCCTGGCGACGATTCTGTTCTACCCGGGTCTGATCCTGATTGACCATGGCCATTTCCAGTACAACTGCGTGTCCCTGGGTCTCTTCGTCGCAGCCGCAACCGCGATTTCCAACAACGCTTTCATCCCCGGCTCCGTTTTCTTCGTCCTGGCGCTGAACTACAAGCAAATGGAGCTCTACCACGCACTGCCCTGCTTTTTCTACATCCTGGGATCCACGATTTTCAGCAGAGACTCGTTGTTTTTGAAGCTGGGGAAATTGACCAGCGTTGCGGCGACGGTCATTCTCACCGCTGCCATAATTTGGGCCCCTTTCGCCGTGGACGCGACGACCTTGATCAGCGTGCTTCTCAGGCTGTTTCCTTTGGCGCGGGGCATTTTCGAGGACAAAGTGGCGAACGTCTGGTGCGCTGTGAACGTCGTCTACAAGCTCCGCGACGCTTTCACGAACGCGCAGCTCGCGCAAGTTTGTCTCCTGGCCACGACGATTGCGCTGCTTCCGCATTGCCTCGATTTGTTCTTCAGGCCCAGCAGAGATAAATTTGTTATCTCGCTTGTCAATTCTTCTCTCGCTTTTTTTTTGTTCTCGTTCCAGGTGCACGAAAAGTCGATCCTCCTCGTCGCCGTTCCCGTTCTTTTGCACTTCCGCAACGATCCGTTTCCCTGTTTCTGGTTCCTCGTTGTTTCGACCTTCAGCATGCTGCCGTTGCTGCTAAAAGACGAACTTGGATTAGCTTTTCTCGCCTTGAGGTTCTTTTACAGTTACTTGGTTGACGGATTGTGGTTTTCCGAAGATGCCGTTAAATTTGGGCACCGCGAGAAGCTGGGGAAAATCGCTTTTCGACTTTCCATGACGGGGATGGACGTTCTTTCGATCGCGAGCGTCGCGATAAAAGCGCCCTCTAGGTACCCGGATCTTTTCCCGCTCCTGGTCTCGATTTACTCCTGCGCTCACTTTGTACTCTTTTTTCTCTACTTTAATTACCGGCAAATGTTTGCCGTGCAAAGATCGCGAAAATGGAAAATCGGGTGAAGTTTTTGGCTGGGAAAATTGTAATTTCGTGCATTGGTAGAAGCAATAAAATGAGACTGGAACATTGAATCTGACTTTTATTGACCGGCTTGAACTGACATTTTAGGAAGTCAAGGATGAATCCGACGGATGCGGCGCCAAGTTTTCCGTGGTGATCGTCTCCGAAGCGTTCAACGGGAAACCTTTGCTGCAGAGACACAGGTAGTTTTTGCTCGATCGCGAGAAAGCGGATTTTTCTTATTGCATTTTCTAATTTTTCAACGTTACTTTCAGGCTTGTAAATTCAATTCTCGAAGAAGAGCTGAAGGAAATCCATGCATTTTCCCAGAAGACACTGACTCCGGAACAGTGGAAGCAACAATCCAATAACTAGTTACGAATTTTCCTATTTTCCGAATCCGAAACATGATCGAATTCCGAGTCTCTGCCCCCGGAAAAGTCATTCTTTTCGGCGAGCATTCCGTGGTCTACGGGAAAACTGCTGTAACGTCAAGTCTCGATCTCCGGACCACTTTGACCTTCAGAGAACTGCCCCAGCCAGAAAACGAATCCATCCATCTTCTTTTACCTCAAGTAAACCTGGACAAGCTCGTGCCGACTGAAAAAGTACAGAATTTCTTTTTCCGATCATCGCCGAAACCCGTAAGCGGCTCGGAAAATTTTCGTAAACACGTGGAAGAATTCGTCGACTCGATCGGCTTCGAAAACGACCCGCAGAAGTTTTCCCAGGTGACGCTGTTCTACCTCCTGGCGAGCATTTTCCAGTCCGAGAATCTCACGAAGGTTTCCGGCTTTCAAATTCGCGTTCGGAGCGAGCTTTCGATAAGTTCCGGGCTCGGAAGTTCGGCTTCTTTCGCCGTCTGCGTCGCCGCCTGTTTCTCGCAGTACTGCCGATTGTTGAAAAACGAGGTCCCGGAGCTCGATGGCCCGCGACTCGAAACGATATCGAAGAACGCGTTCGAGTGCGAGAAGATCATGCACGGCACTCCTTCCGGGATCGACAACACGATCTGCACTTTCGGCTCGATCATCGAGTTCCGCAAAAATGAAGGCGCGAATTTGATACCTTGCACGAGGAATTTAAGGATCATGCTCGTCGACACGAGAAAACAGAGGAGCACGAAAGCCCTGGTGGAGCGTGTTGCTCGACAGAAGAACCAGCATCCCGAAATTTTCGAACCTTTATTGCAAGCGATGGACCACGTTGCCAGAAAAGCCGTCGAAGTTGTGCGCAGGATCCAAGAATCTGACGACGACGAAGCCTGCGAACAATTTTCGGTTTGTAAACGACGTTTGCTTTTTTTCATGCAAAGTATTTTTATGATTTTTGCAGTAATGCTTATTAATCGCTTTTTAGGGTTTGATGGAAGTAAATCAAGGATTGCTGTACGCTTGCGGAGTTTCCCACGAGACTTTAGACACCATCTGCATCGAAGCTCGTAAGTTCGGGTTTTCGGCCAAGCTCACCGGGGCCGGAGGCGGCGGTTACGCTTACGTTTTTATTCCCCGCAACGTTCCGGACGAGAGAGTCCAGAAACTCTCTCGGATCTTGACGAGTGCCGGATTCGTGACGACTCTAACGACCCTGGGAAGTCGCGGAGTACAGATTCATCAATGAAAATCCGATACTAATTTAATTTACTTTAGAATAAAATTCAGTAGGAAACGTAATTAATTAATTAATGCAGAATGTACAGAAATTCGCGTTGAAACTTTTCAGAATTTGAGATGGAAACCGGCACCCTGTGTCGATTGTTTTCCGACTTCGGTGGTTCCTCCCATGTGGAAACCAGCAGAGCTCAAATCCGCCTCGTCCCCGTCGCCCAGTTGCTTGTATTCCTTGCCCCCGCTCGGTGGCTTCGGTGACGCATTTGTCGTCCTCACTCCGAGCTCCGACTTTGCCGGCCACGTCGGAAACATATCCGGGTTTATCGGAAGCGGCATCTCTGTGAAGTAAGGATGCTTTACCGCATCTTCAGCCGTTATTCTTTGCACCGGGTCGTACGTCAGGAACCTGAAACGAAAAAAAAGGAGCAGATATAGAAAAACGAAATGCCCAGAGGATTTTAGAATTGGAGCACGAACTTGTTTAGTATCTCGATCCCGTGATCGGAAAGAGAGAGACTGAACCGTTGCCGCAGGTTGTTCACTGGGTAGTGCGAGAAGGGAATTTTCTGGACCGTCGGAAGTTTACTGTAACCGGGCCAGATTCTATCGCTCGGCGTTCCAAGTTCCTTGAAAATTCGGTTCAGTTGGTCGATCTCGGATTTCCCGGGGAAAAGCGCTTCCATTCTCAAAAACTCCGCGAAAATGCATCTGAAATTATTTGAATTCGAATATAAAACGTGTAAGTTCGAGTAGAAAATAAGGGGTGAAAAAGTGGATTTGACGTACCCGACGGACCACATGTCTATGGGCGTGCTGTATTCTTTTCCTCCGAGTAACAATTCCGGTGCTCGGTACCACAAAGTCACGACGATTGGAGTGTACTGTCTCAAGGGGGAGCCGTATTCTCGCGCCAAACCAAAATCACCTGCAGAAAAAGAGCATTTACTATTTAGCAAAACCCGCTTTGCTTAATTTAGGTTCAGCATTTGTTTTTGCCCTTTTTATTGCGACATACCGACTTTCAAAATGCCGCGATGGCTCAGAAGCAGATTCGAAGTCTTCAGATCCCGATGCAGAATCCAATTGTCGTGCAAGTGCGCAACGGCGCGAAGAAGCTGCTGCATGAGGCACTTCACCTCACCTGCAAACCACAAAAACTTTAGAACCCTCGAATGTTCAGCTTTACAAAAATGGAAGTTAAAAATAGCTGGACTTTACCAGGTATGAAAACCTGCTTCTTTTGCTTCATGGTCTCCATGAGCGATTTCAAATCATGCTCGACGTAGTCCATGACGATAAAAATTTTGTCCATGTTGCTACCGACCACGATTTCCCGCACCGTGACGATATTCGGATGCTGCGCTTTTAACAACGTGTTAATCTCTCGTAAACTCGTTATCGGAAAACCTTCCTTTTCCTTCTCCATTTTCAGTCGCTTCAGAGCGACTATTTCTTCCGTGCGCTTGTCTCTTGCCCTGTACACGACGCCGTAAGTTCCTTCCTCGATGCGGTTCAGGCACTGGAACTCCTCGACGCTCCTGCAACCTGAAAAACAAGTTTTAATTAAAACCCAAGAACAATACAGGAAACAAAAAATTACAACCTTGAATCGCAGGCAAATACGGCGGCAGTTCAGGTTCCTCTTTCTTCTCCTCCTTTTCCTCGGCGCTTTTAGTGCTGCCGTTGACGTCAACGTGACCTGGGGAACCGCCGTCGGAATGGTCAGACTTGGCTAAACGCTCGACAGATATGGGACTTGGATTATTGTAATCTGACGCGTCGTTGGATTCGTCGTTGGATTCATCTTCATCTTCATCTTCATCATCCTCGTCACTGCTCGAGTCTGAAGAATCCGACGACATTTGCTCCGATGACCTTTCTCGGGTGCGTTCCTCGGAAGTTTGCCTCGACCTGCAAATTAAGTTTAGGATCAGGAAACGATGCTTTGATTTGAAAATTTAGAAACGCACTCTGCCGATTTTTCATCGTCGGATTGGTTACTGCCACTTTCGTCGCTAAGGTCTACCACCGAAGGGTCTTGAATGGGATCAGGACTCAAAGGTCGTTTGTCTCCTCTTTTGAGCCGGCGCTGTTCCAGTTCCAGTCTCGACACTTCCTTCCGCCTGGCCATTTCTCTGTCCGCCTCCAGTAGTCTTGGAACAATATAAAAACTTAAAAAAACAACTTTACTACGATCAGTTTGAAACTACTCCCAGACTCGATAATCATCTTTTAAAAAAAAGATTTGTATGAACATTGGATCACGAGTTTTACCTCTCCTTTCTCAATTCTTGCTCCGTCATTTCCTTGATGTCTTTTGGTTCGATGATAGGAACGATTTCCATTTCTGATGCATCTTCCATATCCATTTCCATGGCATCGCGGTAATGTTTCTCCCGGTTCAAAAGCTCCTTTTCCCGAACATCCCGCTCGCGGGTGCGCTCGTGTTTGTGGGACCTCTTGTGCCGCTTTTCCCGCTCGGGTCTGTCGAGAATCTCTGAGGCGATGTATTGTTCCTCCACCGACGCGCGTACGTGTCTGCGTTCTTCTACAGTACGGACGTCGATGCGACTGCGGGACTCGTCCATTACCATGCGGACTTCTCGGCGCTCCCGGACTTCTTCCACGCGGACTTCGCGACGGGAATCGCGAGATTCTCGGCTCTGAAAGGAACAGTTTATTGTAAAACATTGAGATCTAAAGTTTTCCAAATTGAAGAAAAATGGATGGTGTCCAAGATTTTGGAGAAAGTAGAAGAGAATTCTCACCTCCCGTCGAGATTCTCGAACTTCCCGAGGATCTTCTCGTCGTTCCCGTCGTTTGTCCAGCAACCTGGAAGAATCACTTTTTTTAACGCCGATTATTATTTCATGAACGAACAGAGAAAATAAATAGATAGTACAAAAGGTAAATTAACATGCAATGACATTCTTCAACAACTAATAGACTTTAAAATTCATCGTAATTAGCTGCGACGATCTGCAATATAAAAGGTTTGGTTTAAATAAAAGTTTTGTTGGAATCGATGAAAAATCATTGTTCAATTGCAGAAACCTTTCTCTTAAATCTTCCAAAACTCGGTCGCCGGTGCTACGGTCTTTTCTCTCGTGCCTGGAATCTCTAGAATGTCCTTCGGATCGTTCTCCTCGTTCCCGGTCGCGTTTTCCTATTTCGGACCTCTCCAAACTCTCGAATTCGTGTCTTCTGTGTCGGTGCTTGTCGCGGTGTCTGTCTTCGCTACGCTCGTGATGCCGCGATCGTCTGTCTTTCTCGTCCCGGCCCCGATCTCGCCTATCGCTGTGTTTTTCCACTCGTCGCCGCGATGACGCCGATTTATTGTGACGGATCGTCGCCTGGGGGGGTTTAATATCTAGAGAATCTGTCGTGTCGGCTCCGTCTTCTTCTGAAAAGCTTGGAAAAGAGAAAAATGAAAACTTCAATACATTTTATTTATATATTATAAAAATATAATTAATAATAAAGAGAAACGGAAGAAAAACGTTAATTTGCGATTTATCACGATGAGAAATTGCAATGCAAAGAATTGTCATGTTTTTGACATATTGTGCGTATTAAATGTCAAATTTTCGTAAATTTGACGACTTTTTGGAGTGAAATTTGTACCTGGGCATGAAGAAGTTTGGCAAATCGCGCAAGGTGGGAAAATAAGGGTTTCGAATTTCGCAATGCGATGCAGGAAATCGAGTGCGTTTTTAAACGAATTTTCCGATTGCGATGACAGAAAATGACAGACTTAACCTAAAGTCGACGATAATATCACAAGAAAACACACCTTAAATCGTCCAAATCTTTCGCTGGGCTTTTCCTGATTTCACCGTCTTCGCTTTGATTGTCTATATCAATCTCGAATCTATCATGCGCCATGTTTTTATTCAATTTGTTCAAGTTAATAACGATTATTCACGATTTGTGTGTACACACATGTAAACAACTCGCGACTCGCGCACTCATGCGTCACACGATTAATTGTTGAGTAAATGCGTGTGTGTAAAAATCGTGTTTTTTTTTCTTTGTGGATATATTCTCGATATAAATCGTTCAAACGATCCATTATATCACTGATTTCAATAATTTCATTGAAATACATTAAATGCAGAACTTTCTTTTCTGCAAAATAGTATTTAAAATTGTTCGGCTCTAATCTCCCGCCGAAATTCCCCTAGCGGGCGTCGCGAGAAACAGCTATGGTTTCTAACCTCAAAAATTGATCACACGTAAAATCAAAAAGCAGCACGTGTTTTCCCGAAAATCAAAAAAAAATTGTGAATTTCGTATCAAATGAAGTAAAAAATGTCTCTGTACAACTTCAAAAAGATCACGGTCGTGCCGCCGGCGAAGGTAAGTCCAAATATCTCCAACTTTCGATAGTATTTATTGTGCACGTTCACGAAAAAAACATTCGAATTTTTCGTTACAATGAATAATCAAAATTGTCAATAATTTCCAGGATTTCATCGATATAATTTTATCGAAAACTCAAAGAAAAACACCGACAGTTGTTCACAAAGGGTACAAAATCACACGCATACGCGCGTTTTACTTGCGAAAGGTGAAATTTACGCAGCAGAACTTCCACGACAGATTGTCCCAAATAATCCAGGAATTCCCGAAGCTCGACGATGTTCATCCTTTTTACGCGGATTTAATGAACGTTCTCTACGACAAGGATCATTTCAAATTGGCTCTCGGGCAAATTAACACTGCTCGATACCTCATTGATAAGTATGTTCTTATCAAACACGAAACAAAACGCGCGAATGCATAAAATAATGAATAACTTTTTCCCCGCAGTGTCTCGAAAGATTACGTGAGGCTTTTGAAGTACGGCGATTCCCTGTACCGATGCAAGCAGCTGAAGAAAGCGGCTTTGGGCCGAATGGCGACGATCATGAAGAGGCAAGGCCCTAATTTGACGTACTTGGAGCAGGTGCGACAGCACTTGTCTAGGTTGCCCAGCATCGATCCGTACACGCGAACAATCATCATCTGTGGTTTTCCCAATGTCGGGAAAAGTAGTTTTATCAACAAGGTATAGTCGTTGATAAGCAAAGTATTTTTGCAATTGACAAATGGACAATACAACTTCACGCTTTTATAGATCACGAGAGCTGACGTCGAAGTTCAACCCTACGCCTTTACAACGAAGTCCCTTTATGTCGGACACACTGATTACAAGTATCTTCGATGGCAAGTCATTGACACTCCGGGAATCCTGGATCACTCTTTGGAGGAAAGAAACGTCATCGAGATGCAAGCAGTTACCGCGTTGGCCCATTTACGAGCTGCCATTTTGTACTTCTGCGACATTTCCGAACAGTGTGGTCATTCTCTCGAGGAACAAGTAATTCAAAATCAACAGAAAATTGAATAATGCAATTTTGAGTTCTGCGATAATTAAATCAATGATATTTTTCAGATGAAACTGTTCGAATCCATAAAGCCGTTGTTCGCCAACAAACCCTTGATAGTTGTGGTAAACAAAGTCGACGTTTTGCGACTGGACGAGCTGTCGAGCGAAAAGCGAGAAATTTTGAAGAGTTTGGAAGAGGACGAATCCATCCCGGTCCTCGAAATGAGCACTGTCACTGACTTGGGAGTCATGGAGGTCAAAATAGAAGCTTGCGAACGGTTGTTGTCGTACAGGGTCGACCAGAAGATAAAAACGAAAAAGGTTGTTTTTCTAATGATACGAAGCAACAAAAGAAAGTCTGGGTTTATAAACTCATTTGTTTTAAGAGTGAAAAATAACCATTCGTGGACATTTTTTTAGGTCGAAGGAATTCTCAATCGCTTGCATGTAGCGCAACCAACGCCGAGAGACACCGTGGAGAGGGCACCGTGCATGCCGGAATCTGTGTTGAAGAAGAAGCAGCAAGCGGCGACGAAAGCAGAGCGAAAGAAAAAACTGGAACGCGAGATCGAGGAGGAATTGGCTGACGATTACGTGCTGGATCTGAAAAAGAACTACGACATCGAAGGCGATCAGAAGTTCGACGTCATACCGGAAATTTGGGAGGGTCACAACGTCATGGATTACATCGATCCAGAAATCTTTGATGTACTTTTCTATTTGCTCTATTTCAGTTTCGAAAATTCAAAAATCAAACAGCTATTGAATTTAATACATTTTTGTTCAGAAATTGAATGAACTGGAGCGGGAAGAACACTTGAGAACAGACGCTGGATTCTACGACTACAAACCTCCCGAGCTGACGGAGACGATGAAAGAAATTGCGGAGCTGGCGAAGAAGATTCGCGAGACGAAGTTCATTTTGAAGGACGAGTCTCGGGTGAATAAACAATCAACGAAACCAGTTCTGCCGAGAACCGCGAGGGCGAAAGAGCGCGACCGATCAGTCACGAAGTTGAAGGAGCAGATGGAAAATCTTGGGGTTGATATGGACGACACCGATAAAGTACGGTTCATTCCATTATGTGCAAGGCTAAATTCAAAATTTAGTTGTTCATGAAACTTATTTTTATTTTAGGCTCATTTCACACGAGCGAGAAAACGTTCGAGATCGCTTTCGGAGCATGAAAGCAAGAGAATGCGCCTGGAATCAAAGTCAAGGACTCGAAGCGTTTCAAGGCCTGCCAGGGACGAAATGGGCATTAAAGACAATGTCGTAAGTTTTCGAAAACATTTCCCTGTGTATTGAAATGCAGAACGAAAACCAGCCCAAATATTACATCCCCAATTTTTTCAGATGAAAAATAAGCTGAAGAACATCGCGCACAAAGCGATAAGGAAGAAAGTCGCGAAGAAAGGGCTCAAGGGCGAGGCCGATCGATTCATCGGGACCAAAATGCCGAGACATTTGTTCTCTGGGAAACGCGGCTCTGGAAAAACCGACTGGAGATAAGGTTCTTTACAACACTGAGTATTTTAACGTATATTCTTGCGGTTATTGTAATCGATTTTCGAATTGGATGCAGGTAAAGATTATATGGATTGGAATCAGTTGATGAATAAAAGAGATGTTGAAGAAATGGGGTGGATTGAATTCCCGAAAACTATCCAATTTTGTCGAGCTTGAAGTTGAAGCTGCACTCCTTTTGTTTCTTCCAATGTCTCATCTTTGGGAACAATGATCCTGACAATTTTTTCACGTTTTTTCTCTTACTTTTTTAACAAAGTAGAAATCTTCGGTAATAAATTTTTCTGTCCCAGGTGGACAATTATTACTTTGTTAATTGTTGTAAATGCCAATGTTCAATTGGAAATAAATCGCTTTTTGATTCAGTTCATCAAAGTTCGCGGTTCTATGATTGCAGAGTAATAATTCGGGTCAAGAGAAATTTTGTACGTGCAAAAATTTTTAGGACAAATGGGGGATTTCTTTTGGAACGCTTATCGTAAAGGCGAGACTTCCCACGTGTTTGTCACGTGCTTTGCACGTGTTTACTGCTATTTGACTTACGAAAACTTCAAATAGCTTGATAAGATTCTCACTCTATTTTTAGGAATCTATTCTTAAAGAGACACGGAATGAAACAAATTTTACAAGTTTTCGGAAGTTATTTATTGAGCGAACCTGAAAAAACAAGTGAGAAAAATGATGCGTCAGCGCGAGTTATCTGAAAGTCGTAATTAAAGGGTCGGATTCTCGCGCTCGAGAACGCTGAAAAGTATTGTCCGCTTTCTAAAATCGGGTTCGGAAAAAAAATATTCAGAAATATGAAACGAAAAATACAGCCTTATAAAGGTCATTGAGGCGCATGTTTTTTGTAAATAAATTATTTTCCCATCATCATTATTTTGTAAGATAAAAAATAAAATACGAAGAATTTTCTAACCTAAAATCGATGTTTTTTAAAACTTGAATCGCGAAATCTCAGCTGAATATCAACCGATTGCTTTGAAATTTGCCATTTGAGCTCGTTACACTTTGCTCTTGCCGATAAAGCCATGAAACATGCTAAAATAATAAATGCATCGATAATATTTAATAACAAAGACGTGTCGGTCGAAATCCATGTTTTTCAACTTTCACTATCGGGGGAAGTTTTGAAGGGTTGGAGTTTGGAAAAACTTCGATCATGAGAGTTTTTCGTTATTGTTTGAAGAAGTTTTTGACGAAATTTCGAATTGATCCGAGTGCAAGTTTTCGAGAAATCGATTTATTAAAAAAACGCTCGCCGTGCGCTCAGCGCTCAGATACATCACCGTTATTCGAATTCGACAATATTTAAACAAAATTATTGTTTATTGCTTACCATTGTTGTTAAAATGAACGAAAAAACGGAGAAGACAATAAACAATGACTGTATAGTACAGTAAACATACAAACAGTTATTGTCGCAGACGTTGCAAATTTTATTTAATTGATACCATTGTTCCCGTTCATTTTGACAACGATGGTAAGCAATAAATGATAATTTTGTTTAAATATTGTCGAATTCGTATAGCGGTGACGTATCTGACCGTCATGTGACCGTCACTGATGGTCAGCTTCCCCCTCCACGTTTTTCTATGTGAAAATGCTCGTCACCGTCGATTTGGTTACGTCACGGTCACATTTTCGTCACAGAATCGAATTATAACTTTTATTCAGATCTTTTACAAGAATATCTATTATGATTTATCGAATGAAATTATAGAATCTTTCAAAGCTCTTTTTACAAGTTAAATGTTGTTAAATGTAGATTAAGGATTTTATATATTAGTACCCTGGAAGTACGCATAATTTCCCTTTTAGAACGTTCAACTTCTAGAACATTCTATGTGACGTGTTTAGGGTAATCAAGTAGTTTTTGAAGCTCGTTATAAATTAGTCATACATTTAGTGGTTTAGAGTTTGGTCGAAGGTCGTTGTCATATAATCAGGCATTGAAAAACGATAAGGAAATACCATGTAATGCCACGGAATAAATTCTACGTTTGGGTCAAAAGTATGCAGGGTATACAACAATTATTTTGTACAAAGCAGGCTCGAAAAACGTACTTTTTGTAACACATGCACGAAAACCGCCATTTTTCATGTCTGTTGAGCGTGTGTAAAATCGCCCTTTTTACAGACGATGACGAAAAAGTTGGGTTAACAATTTCTCGCACGGCTACGAGACTTT
>JABFQM010002911.1:0-13358 GCA_022816865.1 Zelostemma sp. ZL-2020
ACCCTTGCCTGGCGCGCGGCCAATAACTGGCAATAACTTATTTTAATGTTCTTTCAGATACGTATTCAGATATACTGTAGAATTTGCTGCTATATACATCCCAAGTAGTAATGGTAAAGCGTTCCAGTATTTTGGCCGCAAGACTTTGAAATTCATGTTTCAAGGTGATATTTCAAACTTTGGGAGAGTAAGAAAACGAAGAGTTTCTTCGGTCAAGATTAGATGGGATTTTGACGGTGCCACTGCACTCTCGCGTAAGCTAGATAAGCCCGAATTACGATCAGGCAAAAAGCAATCGTTACGAGCGACATTAGCGACATTCGGCCTTTGAATCCCGCTAAAATAACCCTTTGCGTTCCGATTTCGTGCCGATTGCCGCTTTGTCGGAATCAGAATACTTTACGTATTCCTTTGGTCCCAACACTTTGCCCTCGTTCCGCAATTTTCGCCGCCACCTTTAACAATTTTATTTATCCCCGAACCGTGGAAAACTTTCCACTCAAAAAGTTGACATTTGTCGAAAATGCACTGTCTGCAAAACATGTCGCATATCAGGGTGAATACTTTTTTCGCCGTTTACGAATGAATCGAATTGCTCAGCATTTTTTGGGCTGAATTCCAAGGGAAATCTTCTGCTGCATTATCAACATGAACGTAAAAATCGTTCGTGTGCGGGGATGAAAAAGTGAATGGGGGTATGCAGATGGATTGCATGCTCCGCAGTCGACACTGGAAACTCGGAATCCAGAATGCCGAGAACGAAACAAAAAGAGTAACCCTGGAATCGATTGCGTGCTCGTAATTTCAAGGTATTCTTGATTTCCGACACTTCGGTTTTCACCGCTGCCCCGTCTTCCGCAATTCGTCTCTGTTGCCATTCACTAGATTTTTCCCATTTTTGACTCGAATCAGAAGCCAGATTAATATCAAAAGTCGAATTGATGTGACAAAATGCACAGAATCTCTACTGGTTCAAGCTATCGATCGCTAAACTTCGAACACTCGTTAATAGTCCTATATTGTTTCACCAAATGCCCATTGTTATCGCAACGGAAGTTTATCGATGAAGAAACTATAGTAATTTATGTGGCTCCGATTCCTTTCTTATTTCCAATTACTTACGTTCCGCTTGATGTGACAAAGTAAATCTCTCCGTAAAAGTTTTTTATAAGCTGTTACGTATTTTTCGCAATGCAACAAATTCCATCTCGAATTATTCATTCATTACCGCTATTCATTACTCACAAAGATAACGAACGGAACTCTCCGCTTCCACAGAGAGCTTTCGCGCAAGTTCTAAAGCTCGGAATAAAAACTGAGCCCAGTCTAATTTGAACATCGATGGTTGCTTAGCCTACCCATTAAATAATTAACCGCCAGCCAACTAATACTCCGAGAAATTTACATTAGATGCAAATATTGCCAAATTAATTGCTTTTTTCGTAATTAATAACAGCGATCGTTTACTTTTCCGATTCAGCTCGTTTACAAACTACAAATTACTTGAGCGAAATTGATATTAATTAAAATTCAGTCGATGTTTCAGATACTTTTTTTCAACATTTTTTCAGTCGTCAAAGCTCGTTTTTCCTAGATCATTGTAACGATGGTCGGGAGAAAGTAGCTGGGGGATTCAATTTAACGCTTTGAGGACAAGAACGGCTTTATTCCCGAATCCTTTCAAAAGACCTTAAATTCCGACTACATGGTCATTAGTGCTTCACCTTTACAACGAAGTACCGCACACAGAACCAAATGCGGTCGAATATTCACATTGGTTTGCTCGTTCAGACATTCATTGTCCATGTTAGGAATAAAATAATAAATGCATCATTTTACAGCACGAATAAAATTCGTTTGCACCGATAATATTGCCGGAAAATTGGTATCAGTGCATCACATTCATGAAGAGTTGATAGCACCAAACGTACTGGTAAACATTTTGCAGCAATGGCGAGCCCAATATGTTCGAGATTAAAAAAAGCAGCGTTACGTCGAAGAACCGTCATTATTTTAATTAGTGTACCAGATATGTCAAAGTGGTTGATCGATAATTGCCGCAGTCCTCACCAAATGAACGAACTAATTTGCTAGGATGATTTCTGTAGCGCAATTAAAAACCTTTGAATTCTGACTCACTCGGCGAACGTTAAAAGCTTTTCGTTTGAGCACGTTCCGATGAAGATATAAAATTCCATAGAATACCATACAGCGTAATAAAATACGAGATAATTATTTCTTTGCGAGGATGATAAATTTTCATTTGTGATAATCAAATGCACGAAAGATCTTTACCGCCTTCCCTCTTTTTTCGCACTTCCTGTCTCGACACTTGCTTTGACTTCATCGAATCTGAAAAGAACTTCTTAACTCTAGAAAGAAGCAACTTGAGCCATTGTATCGACGTCCGATACAAAGAATACCCGATGGAAAAGATATATTCTTCAGTCTGAAAGCAACGCTATCCCATCTCTCCTTCCAACTTGCGACATCACTGCGCAATATTAATCCTAAATGGTAAAAGTCTGCAGTTGTCGACGATTGCACAAATATTAATTGAAATTGAATACCGAGTTTCAATTAACGATGTGACTGATGAGTGTTATGGGTTTGTATGATTTTCTGTTAGTTGTTGAATTTGACTCGATGTATTCTGTCAGTTGTGAATTTGACTCGATGTATCAAGGCGTCTAAATGTTTAATAGCCAACCGCGTCTTACGAGGCACAATTTCACGCTTTCAGTTTGGGCCGCGCCTCGAGTCACGCTCAATAACGAGCAGTTACAAGTGTTTCGCTCGATTCACCGTATCGCGTGTGAAGCAAGCGAAGCCAATGGGATTAAATGAAACCCTCGATTGACGTCCAAGACGTTATTTCCCGATTATCAGAGAAACGAGACGATCCTGACCTATTTTCATCGCGAAATCGAAATTTAAATATCTTTATTACCTTTAAGAACTTCCGGCTCATTTCAAGTAGGGAAAGACTTGAAATGTCTCACTTACAAGAGCAAAACTGTTTTGCGCTAAGAAGTTTTGGCAGTGACAGGGAAAGGTTCGTAATGAAACGTAGATTTTTAAATTCCGGAAAACTGCAGGCTCTCGGTGCTAAAGTTGAATAGTTCGTGGAAACGAATAATAGTTGAATAGTTCTCGCAGGTTTGCAAAGTACGCAGTAAAAATGATAAGAAAATGCGCTTGAAAGGATAGACATCGGCGAAAGTTTCACCGGGCATTATGAAGTAATTAAATAATCATGAAAATCCCGTTTCGAGATTAATCAAAGAAGCTCGGTACTTCCTTTGCGCGTCACTTCTTGCTAACTCGGCTCAAAGCGTCCTTGGAAATTCGATGCCCAGAAAATCGAGATCTCGTTAACAAATGAAAGCAGAAATTTGCTGCCTTTCCTCGTTAGCGAATAAACGCGGATGAAAGGTACGTCAGCGCTTTTCCTTGTCGCAGGAAAAACTTCTCAATCCCAGAATTCTATGGAGCTATTTTGATATTGGTCTTTGGCACGTGTCGAAACTCTGCAGCTATAATTTTGCTCCATCAGAACGGTGCTGGAAAAATGCATTTAGAATTACACAGGATTTAATTCGTTTAAATTTACAGTATATTGGTATTTTCACATAAAATCGAGTGCGAGAGAGATTTTTGCATGTTTGAATTGAGAATCTCACGAAAGCAAAGTTTGCGGATTGAATTATGCGAAGAATGATGATACTGGATTTACTATGATAACATTAAATTCCGGAGTGTGTGTGTTGTGTGTGTACGGCATTATATAATGCAGTGTCCGTGTACAGCTTCGAGTCTGACCACAGAGCGACCTACGCTACTGCTTGATTTATCGCACCGTCGGCTCTAAAATTTACGTTTTCGCAGCCAGATTCGACCGAATCATGCGATGATTTTTCTTTTTCCTAATATATTATTGAAATGGCCAATGGCATTTTCAAAAAATGGCTCCTGGTCGTGATCCAGAGTTGGGTTTTTCCATTTTTAAGCTGTTTCGTGTCGGCAAAAATGACCCTTCGAAAGTCAGCGCTAGAAAACAATCGAAAGTTATTTCAACGTTAATAAATATCGACGGAGAATGAAGTTTTGATGAAAAGTATGGAAAGAAACGATGTAAATTCAGAAAAATGCACTTTGATCGTGGAATTACATGAAACGGTGAACTCCATCTCCGAGAATTCGGCGAGAACAAACTCGGATTCATTCTCTGGGAACGCGGCCATCGATAGAAACGAAATTTGAGGCCACGTTTTCGCATTAGGCGATGAAATTGCGTAATGCGGCCAGTCGATGAAGCGTGGAACTTTGTCGAACGGAAGTTATCGGCCGTGTCTAAACCTCGGATTCGCTTTAGTTACAAACTCGGTTCGAAGTTCCGTGTCGTACTAATTTAAACATCAAATCAATAAAAGTTACATTACATCGAATCATGCCGACTCCTTTTTCCGTTATTGCAGGTGCTAAAATTAGTACTCGACGGATTAAGATTGACGTGATTAAATTCTAAAACTGAAAAATATAAATCGGAAGACATTTTTTATCCCACGGGACATGAGAATTCTTTTCTTTGGTGGTCTAATAAAATCAACGCTCAAAGAAGCAGCTCTATTGCGAGTGAGGACTTTTTAAGTTGACAAAAAAACGATTACAAAACGATTGAAATAGCTTTTTGATATTTTTTCTTAATGAAAGTTGGATTCCCAGTCGTTCTAGAAAACTTTTTCAATTCGGTTCCTGGTACATTCTCGATGCTGACGTAGAATGGAAGTTTTTATTTACGTTGCTTTCGTTAGCTTCGATTACGAGAGTGAGAAAAGCGGAGCCACGTCCAAGTAATTTTGTTCTCGTGCCCCTCTTTCCTCAAACATACATACCACGTTCAAGCCACATTCTCCTTCTCCGTGGAACGATATTCGCATAGCTACGTGCAGTTACTTACACACACGTGTACACAGTTATGTATTCTACGTGTACATACACTCCCGCTTGATACACGCGGGAAATGCGGTTAAGCTAATTCTATAATTCCAAATTACCGCGGTCGAAGCGTCACGCGCAAAAAGCCGTATTCGGCACTGTTTTATTTGCAAAGGGAAAAGCGAAGCAGCCGAAACGAAGCACAAAAAAGTATAGCGAAGAAAGGAAATGGACGCGGGAGAAGTAAACGCGGACGAAAACGCTCCGAACCTTTTGCTTTCCCGCTTCCGCAAGGCTGCGGCACCCAGAAAGTAATTTTCTTCGTTTTTCAGGCTTGACTTTTTTATGCCGCTCTTTTGGGTTTCCTTCTTCCTTTCATTCCGGTCCCATGCGAATAAAAAGCTCTTACCGGCGAATAAGATTCTTGCGACACGGTGACAGCGATACGCAAAGCAAATAAAAGGAAATGGAATTACGATTTGTGAAGGTGCTAAAGTTTGAATAATACAAAACACGTAACAAAGGCATTCAAAAGTGTCCAAATCGATTAACGCGAATGTTTGGCCATTGTTGTTGACCACAATACATAAAACGGAATACATTTTATTGAGTGAATTAGAATTTCGGACCCTTGACAGTGGAACAAGGTTGCATGGAGTAATTGGCAAGGCTTTGTGCCGGCTCTATCTGATTAGTATGTAGAACGCGGAGTCCTGTTTGTGAAAGCAGGTAATGGATTTCTCGTGGCAAATGCGGTCAACGCCGCGTTTTGATCAATTCATTGCGCGCTGTTTCGAGAAGTTTGTCAGAAGTGACTTTTCTCCCGCAATATCCCATGGTCAAGGAGAGCCTTAGTAGAGAAGGTAAATTACGACTTCGAGGTGGAACACCTGCCACGTAATTCTCTACCTGGGAATCCTCGAAGCCGTGCCAAATTTGGACGAAGATGAGAATTTATCTCTAGCAATAAACGTCAGGATTACGCCAAGGAGAACCTTGCCAATGTTTTCGCCCGATTGTTTTCGAGCCGGATTAAAAATTCAAGCGAAATGTTCACGGTGAAAATGTCTTAAAAAACGATGCTCTTTCTTCGTGGCGTCGCAAATTTCGGTGCGCTGAAAACTCAAACTTATATGGCCTAATCTAATATACATTCAACGGTACTAAACGTCCTTTCTGATCGTTAAAAATTTTCCGAAACAACGGAATGTACTTGAACATTATCAAGCTTTTTTAACGTTTTGGAAAATCTTTCAACTTTTATTCAAAACGTAAAGTTAATTTCACTTTTTAAATTTTCATAGACAAATCGAAAATTCTGTTTCGGTAAATAATGGAATTTCCGTAATTCCTTTGTGATATTTTGCATTTCGAGAGAACTAATTTGATTTGAATAACATTTCGATCAAATATCGTCGATGTAAATAATTAAAAACAAAACGTTTTGTCACTGGCGAATGTTTTGATTCAATTAATTATAATTGAATCACGCTATTACTTTTATCATAGAATTGAGTGAAATTGTTACAGTCATTTGCCATTTCAACGGTCTTGTTGATTCGTTGATTGAATCTAGAATTGTATTATTCGCGTTTCTGTTTACACGGATGATTCTGTATTGCTTCAAATAAATATTTATACTAGTTTATTGATTCAAATATTAAATTCGTGCTGCGGTTTTTAATATTTTATTGAGTCAAAATCACCAGTAAAATCAATTTCAATCGAGTTTAAAGAAAACTCGACTTTGGCCATTTTAAGCAGATTTTCTGTCCCTTAATTTCCCTTGTGTTCTCCGGTGGTGTAATATCATCATGGAAATAAAAACTTTCAGAATCCTCTGTAACAATAAACTCGTGTTTACTCAGAGAAAATTTCACCCCTCTGAGATCACGCCTGTAAAACAATATTAATTTTCAGTCTTGGGAGAAACCTGCAGGGAATGTAAAGTCGCCCGGAGTTGTAAAGTTTTTCAGAGAAATTTCGAGAAAAACATGCATAGACTCCAACGAGAGCGTAAAAATATACTTTGTAAATTGGTCGAGTTGCTCGAGAGACGAAAAGCTCGTTTTTGTCCATTTCGTTTCTCTCCCAGAATGCGCCTTTTTTAGCACAATAACGCCTGAATTCACAAATTACCTGTCCCGGCGAAATTGAACATTTCCTTTTTTGTTTATTTCGTACTTTTCAATTTCCATCGTTGTACTTTATGAAGATCAGTATCCAACAAGAAATGGATTCATTTTTTTCATGAAGGAAATCAGCAGTACTAACGAAATTTCGAACATGAAATTGAACGGCTTGAACTGTAAACGGACTTGAAAATTGCACTTGAGTTAATGATGTATGTATTATGAAAATTATGCACGATCTCGCGGGACTTGTAAGAAGATTTCATTACAATCTCAATGAATTATTACGTGCGCATACTCGGGTTCTAGACGAATAGCAATAACGGATTACATAATTCTACAATTTGCTAGATCCTTTTAGCTGATGCCTTGCTAAGGCTTCCTAATTGGTATCTAATGTAAGAACTTTTCACTGACTCGGTTCGTCGAATGGTAGCATGGTAATTGACGTTGCGTTCAACTAAACGATCTTTGAAGCATACATTTACTCATCACAAAGACGTCTTATAATCTCGTAATAAAGAGTTGCGAATCGCAATGTTTCAGATAAAACGAATGATCATATAACTCTCGAAACGAACTGCTAAGCGTACCCATTTTTATTTGCTGAAAATTTAAGTAATTCGAGAGGATTTCGAGTTACATTTTAAAACGAAATATTTACATGCCGCAATTGTGTTCTTCGCTGAACTATTAACGCGCATGTTTAGGAGAAACGCGCACATTAAACATGGAACATGGACCATGAACCGTCTTCACCCACGCTTCACATTGGGCAACAACTTACAATCCGGAAATGAATGTAATAACTTACGTGTGACGTTGTTAAACGCACTGCTCTCGCGCACAAATTTCGAATTAGGAGTCGTGAATGAAAACGTTTGTTTTCCTCGTTTTTCAGGTTAACCGTTTCGAGCTTTCCAGCACTATCGAAGTAAATAACGAAAATTGCCTTTTTCACATTTCGCGAGAAAGCGAAAATAAATAACACGAATTGATATCGATGGGCTGAATATTCCTGAGGAATGGCTATTCGATTTGACCCACATATTACTTGCAAATTCGTAGTGAGACCATTTCACGATTGAGCGAATAAAGTGCCGATAAAGTTGCTAGATTACGCGGAAGCTCGGAACATCATTGCGTAGCTCGGAGAAATGCAGCTCATTCGGAAATCTTACCTCAACTTTTATCGCTTTGTACTCAATAAAAGTTTCTTAAACTTTGTCAAATTTATTCGCTTCGCAACGCAGCTTCGGAGGCGAGGCGTTAAATAAAATACATCGCGTTTCTCTTTGTTTCTTACGTGTCATTTTTCATCGATGCTGCAATGACTTGACCGTAATCGAATTTAGCAACAGGATTTTTGTTCCCGAGCAATATTGCATTTCCTTTCGAAGTACTAAAAACGCAGTTCTCGGACGGAGGAAGAAATCGAGGATTTTGGATCGATGTTTTTCGGTTATTAGCTGTAGTTTATGAAAGATTCCACGCAAGCTTCTCGTTCAGTTTCAGCTGAATTCGAATGAAATATCGGCCAATATTTGGCTCAATAAGTCTTTCTCTCCTTCTCGCTCGATGCAGCTACTTCATACACCAATCACGTATTTTGTAAACGTACTAGCCAACCAAAAAATACTCGCACAATTTATAATTTCGTTCGAACATTTCCCATTTCCACTTCAAATTTTGTTTTGTCTCGAAGAAGTTCAACCGTCAATCCTCCGGCTCGAAATTGATCACTGAATTTTCGATTAACCCCAACGAGACAAAGTAAAACCCGGAACGAATCGGATTTAAAAGCAGCACGAAGCAAATGCGCCCTCGAGATATTTTTTATCGCGATGCTCAAGCCAAATCACTTGGAACTAAATCGCAAAACGATCGTTGAGAGGTCATTAAGCTCGATTCTCGTAGCTGGAACGGAATCGCAGAGTCACGGAGCAAAAAAAAGCTCGAATTAAATGCTACGGGTAGTGTATGAAACAAGCTCACCCGATCATCAAGAGTACAAGTAGAGACGAGAGAGTCTCTTGTGTGGAACGCGGAAAAAAAGTCGGCGCCAACTAATGCGGAACCGTTGTAATTTCGGAAAACTCGGCTCCTGTAATTCAAACACGTTCGGAATTCACAGCGTTTAATTAAAGTCCGTCACGTTTGCGGACACCGAATATTTGATGACACGTTCCGCTAGTCTGCTTAGAGGCCAATCGGATTTTCATTAGAAACCATTAGGAAGCATTAAATGGGTGAATTCGCAAATGCTAGAACAAAATGACAAATTAATATACGGACAGGCATCCAACAAAATGATATTAATTGTTCCAAAATCCACGACAGTTTCAATTTCGAGAATTTCTCAACAAATTTTGAGCTTGAAATATGTTTTATAAACGCATTTCAAAAGGAAATGGTAAAATGATCGGGTTTATTTGTTCGAACGGTTCTCCATGTTAAAGACCGTTCGAAAAACAGGGAAAAACGTGTAGGCGAGGCAAAATTTGCAAGTGACACGTATCGCGCGAATCACGAATACCGTCAGTCACTTGGTTTTGTGTAGAGTGAAGCTGATAAAAGAGGCAAAATAGAGAAACGTAACTATCGGCTGATTTTGTAGCGAACCGATAAAACCAGTTGCTGCCGACAACAGTGTAAATCTTAATACCAAAACGTTAAATAACGGGTTGATGTGCTTTTTTTCTAAAAAAATTATACCACATTTGTCGCGGTTAAAACTAAAGAAAAGCGCATGAGGTCGAAGCATTAATTTGGAAAGTTAATGAAAATAACGTTCGCGTTAAAGTGAAAATTTATCTCCCCCCGTTCCTTGTAATAAGCCATATTATGAGAGTGAGATTTACACGAATAAAAGGAAAAGAAATAAAAGCTGAAAATTATGTGCATCCTCTACTGCTTGACAGTTATAAATGCTAGTGTATGAGATCCGGAAAATAATGAAGCTCATTTTCTTTCTCGTTACAGTTAGCAGCAAGAGTGCGCTGGAAACGCTGCAAGCAGTTTCGGTAAGTAGGTCTGCTCGCGAAGTATATAAACGTGCATGTCCCTCTCGTTGAATTTGTATATGTTTTCTAAATTAAACGCGCCCCGTGTTTACTTTAAATTCATTTCGTTCTCATCAAAATTCGTTCCTCCATAAATATTCATTCTTGAATCCGCGCTGATTCGGGGGAAAAATTCGTTAATTAACTAAGTACTGCCGGAAACAAATTATTAGTATAGTTAAGGAAAAAGGTTAAATCGAAAGCTCAAACGCGAATAATGAATATCTTTTTAGCGGTATTATATTACGAATAATTTAACAGAACCAAATTATTCTCATTTCCTTCAGATCACTCTTTATTTTTAGCGACGAGTGATAAAATGTTTCTCTATTATAAACTTAGGATAAAATAAGAACCGAATTTTTGTCAGCGATTACTTTCTTGTCCACTTTTTTTATTTTTCATCTATTTTATATTGATTGTTAATTAATCGACTATTTTTGATCAAAGATGAAATAATACTAAAATGAATGTAAATGCGCGTGTTCAAAATGTTTTTGTTTTCAAATTTTTAAATAATGTTTAAAACTCATCGCATCCATCTCTAAATGAGTTTTTCTGCAGTTCAAGAGGGATGTTCGTTTCGTTTCAGAATATCGTAACAAATACAAGTGAATCGATCGAGGCTGGAAGAGAAAATGGGAAAAAAAACTTAAGCAATATCGATGACCGCAACGACGAAGAAAAGAAGGATGGGGAGGAGCAGGAAGAAGAAGAAGACGCCGAATACGAAGGCGAGTTGGAAGACGTCGACGAATACCAAGACGAGCTGCGGGCTGCGGCGGAGTCTCTCGAGGACACGTCGAAAGATGAAACGAACTTGCCCTCGAGCTCGAGTATCATCGAGATGAAACATGTCCAACAGCAACAATCCACTCCAAAAAAATCGTACGCTTTTAATAAGGAGGATGTCAAAGGCATAAATGAAAAGGTGACGATTTCCTCGAAATTTTCCCGAGCTAATAAAGAGCGCCACTTTTTTTCCACTTTTCCTTTTACAAGCTTTCATCCAACATTATGAGCGTATGAATAAACGCTGTCGTTTTACTTGGCCTGCTTAGGTGGCTGAGACGCGGAATCAAAGTGAGAGGAAGATAGCATCGCCGAAGGCAAAACGGATCCCAACAGTTAAGAAGGAGCTGAGTTCACAAAAAGAGATACTCGCAGCGACCAACGAGACTCAAGTGCCGAGAACTCTGCTCTCGGCGGAAGAAATTTTTAATCGACTCGGCGAAAGTGCTAAGGAAGTGGAAGCTCCCGACAGGAACGAGGTGAGATTCGTGAATCGCGAAACAAACGTTGCGCCCGAGAGCGTTTTTATCTTTTATATTCCTCCCTTTCGGAATATTAAATTTCGGAAGGTATTCCTTCACGAGCATGTTTATTCACGGTTGTCCCTTATGCATGATCGTGATTTATTGAGATGCACTTTGCCTTGGATATTCAGCTGACCGAGGCTCCGCTGAAAGCTAAGGAAAACTTTGGCCGGGGATCTCAGAAAAGTGGCGTTACGGCTTTTCTGGACGATTACGCAGATATCGACGGGCGAACAAAAGTTATGAAGACATTTAACAAGAGAAGAGAAGCGGCTTCGAAAGACCTGAAAGATTATGTGCTTGAAGAATACGCCGAGGAGCGGGAGAAACAAATTCTTCGAAATACCGGGGTAAGAAGTGAATTTTTCAACGAAGAAAGTGCAAAGTTTCGAATTTTGTTAACCTGTTACTTCGTCGTTTCCACTTTTCCCGTACTTTCTGTAGATCACGATAACAGGGAAATTCATTATTCCGCGGCGGGAATAATTGAAAACGATGCAGCTTCGCACATATCGAGTGTCTCGCTGGCACGCTTAAACTACTTGGGATACTTTATGTTTCTTCCTTCCCTACTCCTCCCGCGTTAGCTGCTGCGTCGACCCTGAAACTTGCTTGGAAACTTTCCAAATAATTTTTCATGCTGCCGCTTCAATGCATTCCATCAATTATTCCCTTCTTTTTTTGCAAGCGCGGGCTGCTTGCAAAATTAAAAAGACAAAAGTTGCGCAATTTAATTACTCTCTTGCTGGAAAGTTGAATACCCTTTTAACGAAAACTTGGAAGCTTCTTTGCCCTTTGAGTAATTTTTCGCCATTATTAAATTTGTCCTCGAGTTTGTATCATGAGAACAAATTATATTCGAGAGGAAACAATGCTCGCCAAAGTTATGGATCAAGAAATTTTCGAGCCAAACTTTTATCAAGTTTTCGAACTCTGGACTCGAAATGGATTCAAGGCAAAGAAATGAAAGACAATCGCCTTTATAATTGAAGTAAATTAAAGGCTTCGAGAAAAACAAAGGAGCTATTGAATGGGCCAGGAAACTTTTTCTATGCATTCACGATTTCGTCTCACGTTCTCGCCGTTATGTTAGCGACGAATGAGTGCTTCCGCTTTGAGGGATTTCAAACCAACGTCATTTGCTTCGTGTTCGAAAACACCCGTAACACATTCTTTTTACCCTGCGTCTGCGAAATGTTACCAGGCGCTCAAACCTCAAACCGACCAACCGAAATTCCCTTGAGAATTCTTCCGTGATTTTCTCTTTGCTCTTAATTTTTTCGCTGCAAGTACAATTTATTCGGAACTCTCCATTCGACTGTTTCAGGAAGCGTCGATCACCGAGAATTTGAAACTCTTGCTGAAACTTGTCGAGGATCCGGAACGATGGAAACGTATTCAACGTCTTTTGAGTAAGAAATAAAAAAATATTTCATATTTTGTTTGTCTTGTTCAGAAAAAATATTGGAATTTCTACTTCCCAGAGCATTCTTTCGGTTTCTTAAAGTAGTCCGGTCGCCCCATGCAAGGGTGAATTGGAAAACATATTTATAACGCAACATAATAAATTTTATTCAATATGCCGACATAATTCATTTAACAACATCTTCTTCTTCACAAAAAAAATACGCGAGTGAAAAAATTGTACAAAATTGCTCGTAACGAACAATTGAAAATTTTAACAGTTTTTACCGGTGAAAAATTTTTATTTCTCAGCTAATTTGCATGTTCGGTCATTTATATTGTTCCCAGGACAATTGGCAACAACTTTACCGTGGGGCTTTAAAAAAATATTCACTTTCCAAAAAGATACATGCATTTGTTCAAAGAATTTCTAACCGACTTACTGAAAATTCTTTAAACAAATGCATGTATCTTTTTGGAAAGTGAATATTTTTAAAAGCCCGACG
>JABFQM010002912.1:0-13357 GCA_022816865.1 Zelostemma sp. ZL-2020
CGCCTTGCCTTTGAATACAAAATCTCAATACTACTGAGTGGTATTGGATTGTATAGTTTGACATGACGATCGAATAGCTCACGAAAGTATAGAAATCGATGGTCAATCCTATACTGTGTGAAGACATAGAAATGGCATGCCACAAATATAGAACTTTGGCAGCTTTCAATATTGCCAGTTTACATTCGGATGCATAAAACCGTATTTTTAAACGGGGTCTGAAAAATAATAAATGGGATTCTATGAAAGTTATATAAGAATATTTTATTTAAAGTTTAAACTTCGTAGATCACATTTATATTTTTAAGCTCGCTGTAATTCTTAAAATAGTTTAATACTTTCATCGTTTGGTACGAATATTATTGCTAATAATACTAATATAAAAAATAATAAAATTGCAAATTCCGTGCCGTGATGACTTTTGCGCAAAAACATAAAAATTATCTACTGAACGACACAATATAAAAGAAATATTGAATTTCTCCCACGGATAAAATACATCACTCTTGATTGCAATATAAAAGTTGAGTAATAATAAACTGATGTTATTCGGATAAATTTTAGGGATACATATATGAAAACTTAATGTCTTATGCCGTAATTAATAGTAATCTTATATCCTACAATATTCTAACATATCTCGCCGAAATGCAATAACATTTTTCTCGCGTTTTCTTCATCCTTTTGACGATCGGGAATTTGTTCGGCCGGATGACATGATTTTTCGCCTGAAATTATAAAATAGAACCGTAAATTACGAGAATTAAAAGCTGCAATCTTAGTTGAATTGTGATATGTTTTCGCTACCTTCGGACACCTGCGAATTATACAAAGCAGCGAATTTACTTAAATCCTTGTCTTTCGCTGTTGCCACGTCAATTTCAGCCACGACTTCTTCTTGATCTTTGTCACTGTCAGAAATAGTGGATTCGTTTTCTGAATCCTCCCTTGAAGACCCTTGATTTCGTTGGACATGTTTCAAAACTCTCGTCTTGGTACCATTTTCGTTTGTTTTTTTCGAAGTTTTCAGTGTCAGTTTAGAATTCGCACTCGTCGATTTTTTTGAAACTTTTTTCAAAACCTTTTTCGGGGCATTTGCTGAATCTGGAAAATGCATAATAAGCTATAGTACACTTACAAGCAGCACTTAGCAGCAGTACTTACTTATTTTAACTGACGCTGCCTTTCGGCCAATGTAAGATTTGGTTTTTTCAACGTAATCGTTAATATCCACATCGCTCATAATAAAATTGGTTTCCAAAAAATACTGAAAAAGACCTGCAAGCATTTTTATACATTATTATCCAGAAATTAGTTTGAAAAAATGGAAATTGAACTTTGAATTGTCATCTGCAATATTATTAAACTAACATGAGAAGCAGAAGATTCGAATAAATATTTCGCAAATTTCAGAAATGTGCAATAATATATAAATAGAAAAAAAATGTTTTAAATTCGTTAGTAGTATTTTTAGATATTTACTTTTAATAGCCAAAACATCATTTCTACAAAACTGCAGTAACGGAACTGTTGTTTCGACTTTACTGGCATTACTTTTCCTTCCAGTTATTGTGGATCTTTCTAAGCCTGTTATCCCAAAAATGGCCACAGCTATGTTATTAATGAAAACTGGTGGATTTGGGAAATCATGTGACGCCATTTCATAAATCCGGTTTAAAATCCACCTGTCATTGCCCATGTACAGCTGCAATTATATTAACAAATTAAAAAAATACTGCTGAATTTCGTTAATAACTGGAGTATTATTTCGAAAATAAAAGTTAAAAATGTATTTTTCTGTGCAGTTTTAATGAAGTTGATTTCCGTTTCTAAAAGATAAAGTCCTTACATAGTCGTTGTCATCTATATCACCAACTTTGGCTTGGGTGCCCTTTTTAATCAACAATGTACTTCTTGTGGTAAGGGTTAATTCGTTTGTAGACAAGTCTGTAAGAAGTAGCAATGTGTATAAGGAATAAATGTTATATTTATATAGGAAATGGAGGTGACATTAATTACCGCAATACTCACAAGCTTCTCGTTCTCCCGAGTTTCGAATTAAACGTTCATTCTCCTCGTTCAAATCATCAATTAACGAATTCAGCACTGTTGTTTCGTCCTTCAACTTTTGTATCAATAAATTGTCTCTCGCTTCTCGTTCGACCGCATGCGATGCTTTGTCTTTGTAATTACTCAATTCTAGGACCATGTTTCGATTTATTTCTTCTAATTTGATTGTCCTCTCTTTCCATATTTGATAATCCTGCAAATATAGGAGAAACATTTGACAATTTATGCGTCACTATTTGTCTCTTACTTTAATATGAACAATATGACACTTCAAAAGTATATTAATTTGAGTTAATGAGTATTATATTATCAAAATATATCTAAACAAAAACGCAGATTGTCAGTGATTATCAAAAATTGTCAAAATTTATCATTAATTGTGACTGGTTTTCTGAGTAATGTTTGAAATTGTCTGAGTTCGTCGAAGAATTTGTATACACATTAGTGAAGAAAATTTGACACTTGAGTTGTGAAAAATATAGAAATTGTAATATGTGAATATTCAATTTTTCTCCTTACAACTCTGCAATCGAACCTCAGAAAATCACGTTATTCCGTATCAATAATTGACTTACAAGGACTGGATGGGAAGTACCATTTTTCAACATGATTTGAGAGCTTTGAATAGTACTCCTCACTTCTGAAGTACTCGCGGTATTTTTATGGGCCATCTAAGAAAATAAAAAACAACGATTATTCGAATTTCTCAGTTTAACGAATCGATCGTCTACATTATAAATGTCAAAATATATAAGAAGCAAATTACTAGTAATAAAAGCGATAATTCTGATCTCAAATAACCACTATTGGTTCGGAATGATAATTTTCAT
Organism: Zelostemma sp. ZL-2020; assembly: GCA_022816865.1. Taxonomy (NCBI): domain Eukaryota; kingdom Metazoa; phylum Arthropoda; class Insecta; order Hymenoptera; family Platygastridae; genus Zelostemma; species Zelostemma sp. ZL-2020. The sequence goes on from JABFQM010002912.1 coordinate 2,901, forward strand.
TTGATTAATTTTGCAAACAATTAATGAAACTATTTTACTAATTTTACAAACATTATATTCACATAATATGTAAAAGTACCTCATTTTCATCATTTCTATTGGGCACACTGTCAAGTTTCGCTTTTTTACTCTCATCAACTAATTTGTTCAGTCCTTTGGAACATTTTCTTTTTATGGATTCCGCATTTTCTTTGTCATCAGAGTTGGAACTTTCTTTGCTCACTGTGACCGCGTTTGAACTTCGTTTTGCAACTGCTATTCGATTCCTTATCGTCTGAAGTCTTTTATCAACTAGAGAGTTGAACATTTTTGAATCCTCCGGCGTTGCTATCTGAAAGTTTTGAGCATTTTTAATTTCGAATTGAATGTCAATCAAGAAGATTATGAAAAAACTGCTTTTAATGTGTTTCAATTCCAAAAACGAAAGAAAAAAGATCAAATGTTTATTGCTCCACATAATTATCACATGAACGTTGAAAAACGAATGTACTAATACTGCCGTAACAATTCTATACAAATATGAGTATTTCTTTTCCTTAATTTTTCCATTTTTTCACATATGTATCAAATTTGCCTTCGTCAGGCGAGCATTTCGAAGGTTCACGCACTCCGTTGGTTATGGTTAATTTCCAGGCCGAATTATTACGAGCGACGAAATCATAGTACTGATTATATAAACATGTCTTAGCACTTTATCTAAGTGTATATTTTTAAAAAATGAGCACTTGTTTTCAATTTATTCATACTACCTTATTTTTATCGCCTTTGTCCACAGTTTCTTCTTCTGTCTCTTCTGTACTAGATTGCAACATCCGTAAAGGACGGCCTGCATTTCGCTTTGTTTCCAAGGCTTCAATTGCATCTTGTTCTTTTTCTGACAAATAAAAAGTATACTAAATTTGTTGGGTTTGTAAACAAATTGAATACTTGTAATAGTAACACAAAGAGTTTAGAAAGTGGTCCATTAAAATTTTTCCAAACGAAACGAGTGCTTTTTCGAGAATGACACATGTGCTCACTAAATTCGAAACCAGGGATCCCAGAAAATTTAAATAAGAAACGAAGAAAATACCTTTTACAAAAAGGATTTGCACCTTATCCCCAGATTCTGCGATTTTGTACTTCTTATTGATGTCAAAGTCCTCGGGATCGAAGTGTTGGATTTCAGATTCGTGTACCACGAATTTATTGCGTGTCCCTTCCGTATTTTGAACACCAACAAACGTCATCTTTGTAACTGTAATATGAATACGAAATTAAAGATAAAGCACAATTTCATTTGTTCACTCTCCGAAAATCTTTTTTTTTATTCTGCGTAAAATCCACAATTTCTATTGGTGAAAAGAAAGAATAACTTTTCACATTACATCGAAAACTTCGAGCAAGGAAATGGAACACACATGAAATAAATCCTTTTTACGTACCTGCGTCTCAGTAATGCAGTGGCGAATTCGATATTTTTACGCAAGAGCTGTTAAATTTTGTACCGAAATTTGCGACTCGCAAGCGTATATTTATGAATCACGTTGCAACATGCACGCATGGACAAAGAAACGCGCCGGGTAAATTTCATAATAAACGATTCCCGGGAATCGTAAAGTAGAAAACCAATCGTAGAACACATCGACGTTCTCTGCCAATAGCAGGTCCCAAATCACTTCATTGGACGTCAATCACCCGCAAAATTTGAAATAAGTATATTAGTTTTTTATTATAATTTGTGAAAAATACTGCATTCATGAACTTTGCGCATACATGGACATTTAGTAATAGTACACCAAATTTTTTATTACATGTGTATTCGAGAAAAGTAGAGACAAATCTTTCTGTATGAAATTGAAACGCTCGCTTGCGCGTGCGACAAAATACTCACACAAACTTGACCGAGACTATACTCCGTGAAAAGTACGAACGTGTTTTTAATACATTTATATTATATTCATCTAAATAGTGAGTATAACGCACAGCAGTACGATGTACTATATATATACGTTACACATATAATTTTAGCCGAAACTATAATCTAATGTAATGTATATACAGAAGATAAAGTTAAGTTATGTTGTTGTTTACGTTGTCAAACGAATTATTTATTCGAAAAACTACATTGATTCAAAGAACTACAGAAATCGATTGCAAAAACCATTCCTTCGTTCTTGCTTTCAAATAAACAAAATCAAGTAATTTAATGCATTCGACATTTTGTGATACTTAATTGACTTTTGGAACGAATTGTCATTTGAAAAAGTCTTCTAATAAATTTATAGAATCGCTTATGCGTAGCTTGTATCTTTTCTTTATTTGAATATTAATTTATATACATGTGTTATGAAGAGTAAATTCTCATTGCGTTAAATACTTTTCAGGTTTTCTGGGATATTGTAAGAATGGCAATTACAAGACGGAAAAAAAAATATTACAAATTGCCACTGCATCCCGATTATGAACCGTCAATGGTAATCCAGCAGACCAATAATGTTTGGCAGAAAAAATGTTCAACAGTTAAAAAATATTGTACGTATCAAATGTCATAATTTATGTAAGAGTCAGAATGTACTACTAAGCAATAAATTTGACATAATAAAAGTATCTTCACGCAATTGAATAACGTCAAAACGTTTGTTTCTGTGCAGTACCGAAACAATTTACTCGCCGCACACTAGACCTGTGCCGAAAGGAATCGAAGTCGACTAAACAAGCTGATTCGACTCAGTCACATGCCACTAAACATTTTGTACACAAGATTCTGATAACAGCAGATGAGAAACAAAATGTAAGAATAAATAATGAAAATGCAGGCACAAAACAAGGTTTCTATGAAAATAACTTACAAGAAGATGAAATTCCTGCTGGAAATGCAAGTCAATAATAATTCAATTTGATAAAATTAAAATTGAATTGAAATTAATATTCCGTTTCAATGTTTAAATAGGTAGAAGAAAACGAATACTTTTCGAGTGAAGAAAGAAATGCAGAGGCAACAAATTTCCCCACAATTTCGAGTATAGATGCTGTTGGCATGCAGGAATTCACTGAATGTGATTCTGCCGACGACGTAAATCTTACCGATGAGGACCAAGGTTTTAAACTACAAACGGAGTATGAGAGAGAAACTTCGTTTCCACGTAAATGTACTTCTAAAAAACGTGAATTAAATTTATCTTATATCATGTTTAAAGATGCTGGGCTTACAGTTAACGATGTATTAGTTTTGTGTGCAGCTATTTCCTTACGATTCGGACTGACAAAAGAATGCAGATCGAGCATAATTAATTTGTTGAAAACTTGTGCTGGTCCGAAATTCGAATCATTGCATATTTCCAATCACAAGATAGATAAAATAATGGAAGTACCCAATGTTATAACTAAATATTTTTATTGTCCAGCGTGTGAAAAATCAGTATCGATAATAAATGAATCAAAAATGACAAGAAGCATTTTATGCGATAAGTGTGGAAATTTTTATACTATCAGTGCATTATCACCGAATAGCTTTTTAACGTTAGACTTAAAATATCAAATCGAAATGCTGCTTCAAAATAAAGACATTGTTAGCGGGCTCTCAAAGAAATTCAGCGATAGAAGTAAGAGTAACAGTTCTGTAATGCGAGACATACAAGATGGAAAATTGTACAAACTAGCTACTAAGGATTATCAAGGAACTACTACTTTGAATATGAGTCTTGATGGCATAAAAATCTTTTGGAAAACAAATGAAAGCTGTTGGCCTCTTCAGTTAATGTTGAATGATGCAGGATTCCGCGATCGTTGTAATAATATTTTATTGGCGGGAGTGATGGTGCATTCTGGTGAACCAAGTATAAACTTGATTGATCTGTACGTGCAAATTTTTTTAGACCAAATCACATATTTGAATAATCAAAAAGTAGCATTCACGTCGTCAATCACAAGTGAAAAAATCGAGTTAAAATTCATGATTAATTGTGTATGCATAGACTCAGGCGCTCGGCATCTTGTACAAAATAGAGTGAAATTTAACGCGTATTTCGGATGTCCATTTTGTTATGACAAAGGATTGTACGCAGGCGGAGCTGTTCGTTACCCAGCATCGAAAAGTACAGGTCAATTAAGAACATTTGAGTCGCATTACAAAGATATTGAAGTATACGAGAAATGTATTAGTAAAAAGAAAAAGCATGAATCAACGATTTTATCTCGAGGAGTTAAGGGTATGTGTGCTTTAATTTCAGCACCGGGTTTGAATTTTATTTGGGGCGTTCCGTTTGATGTAATGCACACAGGATTTTTAGGTGTTGCAAAATATCAGTACGAGATGTGTTGTGAGTCATCGAAAAAACATTGTAAATCGATTCGGAAATTGGTCGACGAAAGATTAATGACTATAAAACCGTGCCGGGAACTTCAAAAAAGGCCGGAGCCCTTGTCTAATGAGGGAGTACTAATAGCTAAAGATTGGCGGAATTGGCTCTTATTCTACAGTATACCGGTTTATTTTGGTATTGTAGATTCCGTACTTTTAGAGCACCATGCACATTTAGTAAACTGTATATTCACTCTCCTAAAAGATGAAATAAACGAAGAAGAATTAAATGAATGCGAAGAACAATTAGCGATTTATGTAATCAATTTTGAACGGTATTTTGGAGAGGCTCGAATGCGATTCAATATTCATATGCTCGATCATTTTGCTGAATCTGTAAGATATAATGGTCCGGCTTGGAGCCATTCTACTTTCCCGTACGAAGGGAATATGCGTGTGTTAAAAAACTTTGTCAATGGAACACGAGGAGTTGATCAACAAATAGCTAAGAAATCAATACAATTGTTAACGTTCAAAACAGACTGCTCTCGTGATTCCGTTCATGTCGAAGTTGAAAACTTCTGCAATCGCTTATTTTCCTCGTCGTTTTCAATGGCCAAGTGTAAAGAAGTATTTTATTCGGCCGAAATTAAAAGCAAAGTAAAAAATCTAGATGAGAAATATCACACATTCCAAAGGTGTATTTACAAACGCCGCGTGTATACATCTACTTGTTACAAAAAAGCACAATTTTTTAACGATTCTTACATACAGTTACGTACAGGAGAAATTTGCGAAATAAACGAAATTCGACGATATGAGGAATCTTGTCAGTTCTGCGTCACAAAATTAAATGTTGATAATTTCATAATCGGGAACGTACAAGTAAATCATATGTGGAAAGTATTAAGTAAAAATCAAGAAATGTGTGTACCACTTGAGTCTGTACGATGCAAAATAGTAATGATTAGTATTGGTACTAACCAATATGTATGCAAAATGCCGAACAATTTCGATGTTCTTTGAATACGAATTCTCTGAAATATACGAATATAATGTGAAAACCTATCGAACGAAAATTTTACAATAAAATATGTGATTTCCTATTAAAACTGTTTCGTTGATATAGTTTCCTTAATATGATTCTTCTTCCACTCTCCTAATAAAACTTCATTTTTCTTTTTTATTCAAAAAACTGTTATTGAATCCATGCTTTTGCTGTTGAAAATAGATCGTGTCTACAGCAAAACAGATCCAAAAACGCTACGTTGTCTCAAGTTCGGTTTTTGCGTGAATAGTACACGCGATAAACGACCTTACCGCAATAACGCTTTGTATCAATTTTGCTATTAACGCGGTCGAAGTATTTGTTAAGAATAAGTTGTTTGAAGAAAATGTAACATTTTTTGACCTAATTAAACATTTTCCTTCAGAATTGCCATTTACTTTTCTCTAATAAAATAATCAAAATTCGCATGATTCATCTTATTATTTTTTCTAATGAATGAAACGATAACATAAAATTAAATCTATTTCTAGATCGTACGAATTACGTACGTCGATATGATATACAGTAAAAATGTTATTACCGTACAAATTAATAATTAGACATCCAAATAAGATTTATCCATAAAATTAATTCTAATAGTATGAAGCCGTTGAATACTTTTCACTTAGTATTTATAATTCAGACATTTGAATGCATACAGAATGTATTCAATCATACGAAATGTGGATGACATTCAGAAATACGCGCATTCTATGTTCCGTAGCAGTATAGACCGTTCGAAAGTAAACAGAAAATAACGCGACACGCAGTTTCAATACCGTTCAGAAGTATAGGACCTCAAAGATTCAACTTCCGACCGTTTCTATACTGCCCCGAGGTATAGAACATCACAGTATAAGAGTGCGCCCTCTTTCAATGCACTCAGGTAGTATTGGCAAGAATATTATTCGAAGCATCGCGGTTTCTATACTTCTGGAAGACATAGAAAACTCTACTCGTTTTAGTACTTTAGAGAAACATTCATTGTAAACTGCATTTGAAACCACGAGAAAGTATTGACTGTAAAAAGTATAGAAAGATGGTGGTTGCCAATACGATTCAATACAAAACGTGAAGATTTTGTATTGGACGGTATTGGAAGTGCTGTATCTTTCAATACATCTCTATATTTTTCCGTTTGCAGTGTATACAAGACTCGATGATCAGTGTCGAAAAATTCACCTCAAAATGAAACGTCGATTCAACCTCGATTATATACATTATATCGTTCTTTTAGGGATTATCAATGAAAATCGGGGAAATGGATGAATTTTAACAATTTAAGAGATTTTTAAGATCGAAAATTGATGGAATATATGAAATTCAGCAATCTTCCAAGTTTTTATCCAGAAAATTATTGAAATTAATTGGCATTACGAATTGAAAGTCAAAATTACACCCTGATACACATAACGGATTTCATGAAGTCTATGAAGAGTCCGAGACTATTAATAGAACATGTCCGTAAAATATACGTATATTTTTGAAAAATATACGGTTTGTACACCTTATTACCTAATCACCTAATAACCTCGATAGAAAACGACGTTACGTATATTATCCGTATAATGAAGGTCTGAATGTATATTATACGGATAATATACATATAATATACGTCTCCGTGAATAAGGAGTTATATATTTTACGAGGGTTATATGGTTAATATATGATATAATATACGCTATGTTCTATCGGGGATTAGATCTTATCAGATCTTGTCGGATACAATTTGTTTATCACGGGTCATGTTCTGTCGGAGTAAAGTTACGTTCATCTTTCTACAATTCATCCATTCAACATCGCATAATCAATTCAGAGAATCAATTTTTTGTTTCATAAATTATAATTTTCATCACGGCATTGCTCACGGAACAATTATTTATTTTTCAATATTTCGTAATTGTTTACATGCAATTGCATATTTTGCTTGTTTATCATAAACTGACATTCCTATCTGTAGAAATGAATTAAATTCGACGTAGAAATTGCATTACGGAGTTTTCAAACAGTTGGAATTTCGTTAATTACAGTGAGAAGGATTATCTCAGGATTGAGAATAATTTATAATCACTTAATTCAGCATATGTTTTGAAATCCTTCGAAAAAATGAAGAAAAATATTGTTATTTCTTAAACCGTTTTTTATACAGATAATATACAAGAGCCTCATACGTATATTATACCATCTGAATATACGTATATTATACATATATTAAACCGGACCTTTATCTTTAAAATAGCCTATACATTTAGATGCGATTTATACGTATAATATATGTATAATATACGTCATGTTCTATCGGGGATACTTATATCTACTATTGCGCCCTGGTGATATTGTCAAAAACTAATTAGATGGTTCTTTAGGTAAGGTAAATTTAATATAAATATATTGTCAGATAAAGTTTTAAATTGTGGAGGATAAAAAATAAATTGAACCATTGAATCTTGTTAATTTTTTTGTCGTATGTGAAAAGTAAGTATTCAGTGTCTTTCTGTTTGTTACGTGCATTTCCTTTTTCTTTTGTAATCAATACTATTTTACTAATTAGTCTTTTACCAATTGTACATACTAATTTTTTCGATCCATTTTCATGAAATTGAAAGAAAAAAGTTTATAATTTGTTTTGTATTTTCTTTCGTATTAACTCGGGAGCAAATCCCGCTCCTAAACTTTCGTATCAATTTCTCGAAGACATGCAATGTCCGGTGTTGAGCCCCAAAAAAACCGAAAGTCAATAGAAGACTATCAAAAGTTGAAACCATGGTTTCAACGTACATGACATTTTCGGTGATTTTCTCCAATGCATATTGAATTTGAATACTTCAACATTCGTTTCGATTTTCGGAATAATTTGTTTCTGAATAATTGGATCAGACAAGATGTGTTTTATTTAATTAAACAGTATAAACATTCGAAGTTTCGCACAAATTCGCAAGATTTTGGCCTTATCTTATCAATAAACTGACATTGGCAAAAAGGCGAAAATCGAAAAATGGAAGGCACTTAATTTGGCCATTAAATCCGTGTTCCTTTCGAATATCATCTTATTCAGGCTTTTTCAAGGAAAAAGCATATGCAACGCAATATCTTTTAGTTGTAGCAAAGAAGATTGGATGATTGATTGGACTTCTTTATTTTCTCTAAAATGGTCTGTAAAAAATAACTGATTATAAAACACGGACAATATATGAACTATTTCACTTTCTCTGTAAAGATTCAACAGGAAACTTACCAGGAATTGTCAATATTTCAATTTTTTACAAGAAGATACTATCGCAAGTAAGTCATCGGCAGAAAACTTCATACCCTTCAATATAAGTTCTTCAAGGTCGACTAAACTTTTGAGTTTTTCTAAATTCGCAGGAATCCATCCAGCCGCGGAGTGAATATGCAAAACTTTCAATTTTGGCACCCATTTTAACAGATCTTCCAAAAATTCGTCCGTTATCAAGGGCTGACGTTCATAAAATCCAATTTTCAACTCTTCCAATTCCGTTGCCTGTTCGATCAACTGAAAAAGTCGAATTTTGAAGTTTCTGTTTCGAGTTGTGAATCCATCGGATTCAGTTTACCGCAACATTACCGAAATAAAATCACACGGTTTCACGATGTGATTCAAGTAGAGTGACAAACTTCTCAAGAATTTCGGAATTTCCATACTGCAGCCGATATTGTTCTGGATTTGCAAATTTTCTATTCTTCCCATTTCGCCAAGGCACAAATCGAGCGAAGTGATAGCAGGATTGTCTGGACCAGGAAGCCATAAAATGATCGTTTCCATGAAATGCCGAGAATTTATAAATGTCTCCATGATTTTTGAAATAGTTGGACCAGACAAGATATAATCATCAAGTTGTAACCCAGGCAAATAAATTGCATTTCAAATAAAGGCAAATAAATTGCATCAAATAAGACATTTACAAGATTAAGGTAGTACTAGCGTCAGATTTTTTTCTTAGGAAATCGTTCAAATTTTTACACATGCCAAATAACTTATAAATAATTGTACTAAAAAAGTTTGAACGACTTCCTCTTTTTAGTTTACGAGATAATAAATGTTGAAAATGCTCCCTTTTTACATGGAAGGTATAGGAAATATCGTAGAATATGTAACATTTTCACTCATATCGTAGAAACTTTTCTTAGGATTTTGATAAAACGATTTGACGTTGTAATTGAATACAAAACAAAACTTGTTGCAAAACATGAGCAACATTGTCTTTTTAGTTCACGAGTAATAAATCTCGAAAGTTCAATACTTTCTTGGTCACGAGTCGCGAGGCGTGAACGACGGCAACGCTGTTCGACAGCTGATCGGTGCATTCGAGTGTACTCTAAGAATGCTGAGGAAACAGAGATACCGAACCGAGACCTTTTACAATTCAGAAGGAGATAGCGAGCTACGATGGTTCAATACAAGTTAATTTAGATGTAAACATAATCGGAAAATATAAATGAAGAGTGTATAAGGGAAAAATAAGACATTAATTATCATATAAAACTCATTTCAATCACATGAATAGGTAACAAAGTTAACATCGACTTAAAAATAGAGATTTTATATATTTGCAATTATAATAACATATATCATTCAACAATACTTCAATTTTATTGCGAAAATCGCTATCACTCTTTTAAAATACGAATTCTATACCATGTATACAAAATATTCATTCTTCTACGTGAAAATAGAGTTTTTGGTAGCAAATATATTATAATGATAAATAAAAAATAATATCTGTTAATAACACAAAATATAATCCACTTTCTACCTGAAATCTATTTATTAAAAGTAAAATATTCACTCATTCAATTGCTAAAGGCAAAAGTGAATGTAAAAAAATAGAAAATTAAATTATTCTTCGAAATGATCTAAAATTACTTGCAAAATTTTCGGTCCAATAAGCCATTCGTTCCGGGCCGAACGCTGGACCGGTTTCTTTCTATCTCCAGCGTTGTCAAGCGTTCGAAGCAGCTCGAATATACAGTCAGGTACACTACCAAACTGTAGCTCCCGGTACAGTTCCAAGTGAAAACTTGGAAGCTACGCAAGACTATGACGCTACAGTTTCCCATGCGGAGAGATACAAACATTTTGAGCAAAACCTCACGCTAGTTCTACCT
>JABFQM010002913.1:0-13352 GCA_022816865.1 Zelostemma sp. ZL-2020
TTGATATCATTAAAGGTTCCAAAAAGTATCCGAAGCAAAATCATCGCGTTTAGTTCTGGAACTTGCAAGTGAGAGAGTCACGTGCCCATTGTTTCTCTCTCCATCAATCCATTCCAGAGCCTGTTTCTAACGGAATGGACCTGTTCAGAAAGAGGGGAATGTTTTATAAAAAATAATTCAAATACGTATTGTTGCTGAAAAAAATTGATTAAAAAAACTCAGCAAAAATCTCAATGTCTCTCAGTGCAAGAAATTTGTGATGAGGATTAATTGATCACGCTCACCACCACCACCAATAAGCGGGGACTTAAAAAATTCAGAAATAAAATTAATCAGGAATGATGCTCGACATTTTCATGTAAACGATTAAATGTTTTGTGCCTTCTCTGAATTATTGCCTCGATTTTATAAGCTTACCCTATCACCGTTTTATCACCGCTCTATATATTCGCTGGAAAATAGTATAATATTGTGCATCAAGAGGACAAAACGGGTTTTTTTACGCCGAGCGAGATGTTTGCAAATAGCGTGAGGCGTGAAGAGACCTTGTCCCCCGAAACACACGATATTTTTTATAATGCATGTACGATATCGACATTTTTTTATGCTTGTCCGTCGAGCTAAAAATCACGAAGTTTGAGCGTGACGAATAGCATGACGTCATCGTGGAAAAATGATGCGACGACATCCCATTTTTACCACGATGACGTCATGCCATTAGTCAGCGTTTAAAATTCGTGATTTTAATTCGATAGGCATGAAAAAAGGTCGAAATCACGCATTCGGTATAAGAAAAAATATCATACAAATTTTTGAAAAGGTATTCGTTTTTTATGGATATTTATAACAGAATAAGTAAGAAATTGTTATTATAATTATAAATATACTGAATTTGAAACGAAAAAATGGTTTTTGCACTATAATTGATTTTCATTTTTATCGCTTTCTTTAGATGAAATATAAGTTTTCCATGTAAATGATCATTTAAATTAAATGTTGTAACCCGTCATCAGGTGAAAAGTGGGGGGGCTAACTTGGCACTGAAATTTTGTTTTTCCATTTATTATTTAACTATTATCCAACAAACGATGAAAATTTTCTAACAAACACCAACAAACGATTGCGAAAAATAATTCGCGAAATTCGAAAGTGGGGGGGCTAACTTGACAGTGGTGGCGAGCGATCCTACAGAGTAGCAAAGGAAGAATTTCAAGTCAAATTTTTGAATGGAATTGAAATACATGAAAAGCGATTTGTCGACGAATACTCACAAGTTTCTATAATAATCGGCCTCATCGCAACAGTGGTGTTTTCCAACTGCATTCAGACAGCAATAACTCGCCCTCCTCGGGTGATATATAGCTGGGCAGCCGAAGTATGCCACAAGTATTTCGTATCCGTTGTAGTCCGAGCAGTACATGGCTAATGATAACATTGATAATTGAATTAACAAATCATATTAAATTAATAACCGTTAATTCCGCATTATATTCAAAAATTCGAATATTAAAAATATTTTACCGACCGATGGCTATTCATAGCATTGATAAACAAATAAACTCATTCTTTTAATTTAATGACCGACGATCACCGAATACGTAATCATACATGCATAATTAATACACTGGAGCATCGATTTCATTCCAATCGATTATAGTCCAGTTAATCCTCTTGTTTTGGCGTAGAGCCAAAACAAGAGCTCAGGTAAGATTCGAGTTTCTCAAGTAGCTCAGGTGCGTACACATTGAAGACACGGCACCCGAATTATGATTTATTATAAAATTTTTCTTTTACGTGATTTGAAAGTTCAAATATATGTTATTAATTTTATTACCATCCGAGGACGAGGATAGGACTCGCGTCCGTTCAGTAATAAACTTAATGTTAAGGAGAACAAAGCGTTTATATTTCCTTAAAGACAAATGACGGCTCGCAGGCAGAATAAAAGTTTCGCGAACGCAACCCTAAGAGCACACAAAATTCCAGAAATATGCCAGAAATATTTCTAAAAATATTCCTGGAATATAAAAATGTCCGGCCCTTGCCCCTCAGGCCGATAGTAAAATAAATATTCTGAGAATATTCTGGTAGAATATTTTGAAAATATTCTACAAATTTTTGTTAATGTTCAAAATAAAAATGAAAAAATTGGTTATCTTCAATTAGTACATTATATATGCCCGTTTAATTCCCGATTTCCGGGTTTTCAAATATAATTGTTTTTTAATAACTAACAATAGTTTATTTGACAAATATTATTTATTTATTTATTTTTTATTGTCAAATTCGAATAAAAATAAAAATATAATCATATTAATCAAAAAATACAAATTTAGGTTGTTCGCATGGCATTACAGTAGAAGCTCGATCCTGTGGACTTTTTGGTGGACAAGTCCGTAGGATCGAATGCATTAAAGCGTGAAGGAACGCCTTAGGTGGCCGGACCCACAGTGCCGTATTTGCATACCCACAGACCCTACTTTTTATAGGCAGTTCTTCGCTTATACATGTACGGAAAATTCATTGCAATGTATATTTCGATATCATAGTGGTACTCATTAAATAAAAAACTACTGATAAATACTGAGAACAACTGAGCCTAAAAGGGCTAAGGAAAAGACTAAGAAAATGAATTATACAGCACTGCAGCTACAGCATGTTTACTTAGGGCTAGGAAAACGTCCTTCAGCAAGGCTGGTCGTGCCACTTAAGCGTCACGCTTCATTAGCGTCCGTAGGATCGAATTCCGTAGGATCGAGCTTCTACTGTACTGAAACCTTTGGTTGAGACATCCAAAGTTAATGGACAATAGTACTTTTGATGTAGCAAGTAAAGTTTAATGGTTACTAGAGCTAAAGGTGGTTTGGAAGCAGCGCCGAAATCGCTTTTGATGTGAGAACCAAATCATTGGGTGCTGTTCTTTAGATGGAAGAACCAAATAGTTTAGTCGTTATTTCTATACTTTTGGAAACTCACTTTGGATCTCTTATCAAAAGCATATGGTGAGGTATAAAAAGATTTTTACAAGTTTATTTATGATTTATTTATTGCAGATTTATCATCTATACAAAAAATTGTCCATACAATAGTACATTGTGTAACAAGTGCGGGTAAATGTGATTGCCGACTCGCTTTGCTCGCTCGGCATATGTCACATTCGCCAACAACATTATATATAGAAAGAATTTAGACAAGGTGATGAATACAATACCAGTGGTAGCAGCAAATATATTTATTTTCTCCACAACTGTGGTTTTCGCATATTCAAAACTAGTACAGTATCACATTTAAAGCTATTATATAATTATTATTGATTTCAATGATGACCAGAATTGTGTGCATATGCTTCACTTACGGTTAAATGTTATTATTTAAGAGTACACTGTAAAAACAGGTGTCTCCGGAGAACACATATCTGTAGTCACATTTAAGACGTTTCTGTAGTCACATTTGAAACGCTTGTTGTGTCTTTCCCAAAGACATCTTTAATGTCATTTCGAAGACATCTTTTGTGCCTTCGTACATACACCATTACACATACACGAGAGCATAGTTATTCGAACCTGAAAAATTAGAATGAAAACATTTGCGTCGGATTTCACAGATCACGAGGTTGAGACGAAAGTTCGTTTAATGAAAGCAAGACAACGGTTACGTCGCTCCGATCGGCAATTCCATCGTCTTTCTTAATGTCGCACGGTCTATTTTCATCACTTTTCCAAACATTATTATATTAAGCAAAGGATCATTACCGGAAGGCACTCAGCATCTGCGTTTTAGGTACTTACAAACATTTGAAGAGCTTACAACGCTCTCTTATAGTACAGTTCACTGTTTTTCTGTCATTGTCGCGAAAAAGATAGGCAGAAACTTTGACAGGTAGCCGCTGTCTGTCAAGAAGGTTAGGTCTCATCAAATCCAAAATGCGTTAAGCTTCGTTTACAAATACTCCGACCATTATGGCGAGCGCACATTATAAATGAATTCGGTGGCTCAACATTGAAAATAGTTAGAAATCATCCATAATCTCATTTAATTGTATATTTAAAAAAAAAACAGATAAATTTTTGAACTTTTTAAACACGAACATATGTATTTACGGATTTTTTGTTTTCTATTTCGTTGTGTTTTACAAAACTCAAATGTTTTTTGATCAAAATGTTTATTTGCTGTCGAAACGTCGTCGCAGAACACACGTATTGTGTCTTCAGTTTACTGTCTTTTTGAGAAAAACATATATTACGTCTTTTGAAGCTATTTTACACAAAAGATGTTTTTTTGCTGATACGTTTCACAAAAAACAAAAATTGAAGACACAAATATTGAAAAGACAGTAATTAGTGTTTGATGTGTTTCCCGGAGACACTTTCAAACACACTTGTTTTTACAGTGATGTTTTCAAAATAAAAGTTCATCATATTTTATGTATTTTACATATACTTGTTGAGCATTGAAGTACACAGATCGAAGATAGGAAAATAAGAAAATAATTTCGACTGCAAAAAATGTGGAAAGCGACCACTGAACAAATTTTTAATATGTTTTGACGAGGCCATTCAAATTTTTGCCGAGAACGAATGTATTTTTAAGCGGTACTTCGCTTTGTCCGAACTTTAAACAACAAGATAAAACTTGCCCGTTATTCATTCCGTCTATTCTTATAATTTTCATTGTAAAAGATGTAAGCATTGCGGAGTAACCCTTTACGAGCTGTTCCAACATCTTCTGTTTTTAACAACGTTAAAGGAGGAATGAACAAAATTTAATACGAAATGATATCGTGCTTTATGTTCCTTCGGTGCACTTTGAATTGAATAATTTATTGTAGGGTCCAATTAAAATCCAGTACTTCCACAAATACTTGAATTTAAGAAATCAAAGTTCCCCGTAAAACTTAATCAGCTTACTTATTCCATAAAATTAGTTACTGAGTGAGTTCTTTCAGCAAGACATTTCGATTCTTGAACTGCGTACAGCAAATTAACCTAAGGCTTTCGATGCTTCGTTATATTTTCCTTCGAGTTCCTTTTATTCCACTTCGCTTCATGTAGATTTGCCGAGACAAATCAGGGTTTTTTTCTCTTTTCACTTGGTTTTTATATAAAAGTCGACTGCTCCAGCGCAAAATGTTTACCATGTTTTATTCAGTGTTTCATGCACATGAAATATTCTGGAGCTTTCTATAAAGTGCAAAGAAATTTATGAAGAATGGTATCGAAGTGGTGCATTTGTTTCACAAGTCACCGAGTTCTTCGGTGTTGGGGGACGCGTCTCGTTAGTTTATTTTATAACTTATTGTTGTATCGATTAAGTCGTCATTTTGACTCGGTAGGGAAGAAATATGAGGGTTGAGGCACTCGACTGTGCTCGTATTAGGTACGGCTTGGATCGATGAAGCGCGTAATAGTTAGAAATAAAAGTCTTGCCAAGATTGCATGGTAGCATGGCCCGAATGCATTGGTTCGGTTAATTCGATTACAAGATTTAGCGCTCGTCAAGAGACCACTTGAGAGCCTCATAAAATACAGCCTCTCCGAGACTCCTTCGCTCAGGGTTTACACGTACGACGTCATCCCCGGTGAAGTGAAGAAACTCCGTTTCTCCGGTTGAAGTACATGTTGTGATTTCAGGTAGACGCTGCTTTTTTTGCATTATACAGAATTTCTACGCGCAAGTTTAATCGGCTGGAATGTAGGGCTTTTTCTTCGTTTTTTTTTCGCTTAATAACGCTTGAGCGATTTTCCATTCGACGAGATGTTGAATTCAAGAGGCTTCTTTTTTCCCAAGTACGCGGTAGTTATTTTACATGGAAAATAATGTTATTTCGAGGCGAAGAGGGGGGTTTAGTTTATTGACTGGCTGTGCTATTTTATTATGAATTGTGAATTAACGTAAAGTTATTGTTGAGAACGTATGTAGAGGCAGTAATTGACTGTCGTGTCTATGTGCGAAATGGCTTTTCTTAGACTGTATTTACAGCTCAATACACGCGTGTTATATTGATTACTAGCGGTATAGTCAGACGGAGGGAGACTGACGTATTGGACAAAATATGTGCCATGAAAAAGGCGGTGTACTGTATTAATTTAGGACTGGAAGTATCACGAAAGTATTTAATGTTTGATCATTAGATGCACTCGTACGTAATTGTGATTTACGATTAATATTTAATTAATAGAAAGTTTAACTAAGGGCTAATAATTGGAAAATTGGACAGTACATAATTTGTGTGTGTTAATTTCGCGTAAATTGTATGTGTTGAGTTGTAGTTACATAAATTCCTTTAGCTGGATTAACAGATAAAAAAACGCGGAATAAATGCATGCAGTTTTTTTGCGAATAAATACTTTTTCAAAACGCCAGCGTGACTGGAAAACACTGTAACTATTTTCGATTTTTATTTTTTTTCGTCAAGAAGATATTCTTTAATAAATTATGCCGGCATATCAAATGCAATTAATTTTGTCGCATTATGTATGTTTTTTCCGATCCATTTTTGCATTGAATTAACAGTTTTAGTAAGGGTTATTTGATGCCTGCTGAACGAAATTAACGAATTAATATTTTCTGGTTATTTTTGTGCGTTAATATTGCATTGTTTCAAGGCTGCAATTCTGCTTCACTCTCTGACAGTTGACAAGTTCTCATGAACGAATTCATTTGAAAATGTTACCTACAACTGAAATGCAGTTGAAATTAGCCCCATCCTAATTAAAAACTTCAGTTACAGTCAGTCAAATTGTAAATAAGTCAACAATTTCAACTGACACATCCAAATTATTCTGTACACAAAGTTTACATGATTAATTTTCAATTGAAAGTATAGTTAATGAAAATAATAAATTCAGCTGCAAAAGAATATTGAAAATGGTTGTACAATATTGATTTGCATTATTAAAATGATTTGATTAAATCAACGAAAATGTGCTCGTTTGAACAGTTCGAATCTCTGGAGAAAAGAGATGAAATTGCAAAATGCCGTATAAAATAGAATCGATAATTTATTTGAAATGAAAATGTGTACGTTGTCGGCGTAAAGTCTCTCCAATTTACAATGCATACTTTGCTTGCGCGAATTTCTCGAATACATGAAACGGAATATCCGACAGTGTGACGGTGTAATTGTAAAAGTACGCGTTTTATTGATCTTTCAGTGAAAGAGGAGATTGCATTTGCTATTGTGATGGAACGATCGATTTTGTAGTTAGTGCAGATTTTCAAAAACATTTCTATTAGGTTTTTAATGATTAAATACTCGCAAGTATTGAATTCGTACCGAGATTTTAGGCTTGCCTTGATACAGCGATTCAGGATCCTTTAACGAAAAGATGGCAAGGGCTGTTTAACTTTCATCCAACCGCAAACCTTGGTCCGCCTTTGATACTTTGATTGTACTACTACTCAAATACTTGAAGACATGAATATGGTAATGATTCACTCGTGAGCAGAACTCTACCGTTAACAAACCATTTGTTGAACAGCGCTTTTTCTCGACAACTCCATGTTTCTATGAAATGCTAATTCGGTTTTGAAGATGGAATGTTATTTCCTTTTCTAGACAATTCCCGAGTCAGTTTGCCATGAATTATGGGTATTTTTTAGCACAGTGCATGTTCGTGTACAGTCAATGTTCGAAGTTTATGCATACGGAATTGTGCAAATTAGAGTCAGTTTTTCTGTTAAGACTTTAACATTAAATTTGTGTGATTAAACCTTGATTCCAACGATATCTTTGTCTGCTGGAATTTAATGTATCGACTGAAGGAAGATACGGATCTTGTACTTCGGATCAGTTTCTGTATCTAAAGAAAAGTTTTTGATATTGGGATCGAAAACTTTGACAATTTGCTTCGGTAGGTTTACACTTTTTGTATGCTTTCAGTGCTTAAAGTGCAAAGTCATCGAGTAGAAACATTTCAAAGTTCACGAAAGTGACTTTCTAGAGTAAATGTGATGAAAAATTTTGAACTCGTATAATGCTTACGTTGGAACGATTTCTCGGGACGAAAAAAAAAAATTATTCCCGAGTGTATTTATTCGCTGTTGATGCAAACTCATGTCGACAGTTTTGAATTTAATATCCAATGAGTGAATAATACGGTATAATTTTAATTGAATCATTTACATGTACGTCAATTATTGCGAATGAGCAACATGAATCATTAGAATGCAATACCATTGAAATCTGTTTATTGAAATTTAATTTATTTAATGCAGAGTTCTGTTACTGGTTATTAAAGTTTGAGGTGATAATTATGAAGTCTCTTTGGTTCATAAATTACCGGAGCAATAAATAATCTTTATTTGATTTAGTTGAATGGCGTATAAATTCTCGTTGCTTTCATGGCAAAGTTTAGGAAGGAAAATTAGCGGTAATTTGAACCTGGTTTCCGTGAAATGTTTCTGGTTTTGAAAAGAATAATATTAATTGCCACCAGCGTGAAAGAGAACTTTAGAGGTTGAAGTATAGTGAACAGACAAAGTGTAGACGAAGATTAAAACCAGTACAAGAATAGTGCTTTGAAAGTATACATAGAAAACGTAACGAATACTTTTAATTAATAAAAACTCGCGTTGAAAAATCGATATGAAATGTCGAAAAATGTTGTTAAAGCCATTACAGAGGAAACGAATGTAATTTTCCAATTAGTTATGGAATAAGAAAAAGTGCATTTGGAGAAGAGAACAGAGGTGTTAATTGGTGTAGTCAATTAACGAGTAGCAACTAATGATTTCGTCGGTACTTTTTACTTTCTTCGGGAAATAATAACTACTGTGAATATGTTTAATTGTGATTGATTGACGTCCATAATTAATTAAAAAAACGTTACTTGAACAAGATTGAGTTGTTCTATTTTAATCACACAATATTTGTGATAACGTTTACGAAGAAAGTTTGATTAAAAAATAAATGATGCAATTTATTACGTGTTGTAGGACATTTCTTTCTTTATTTTTGTCTCATTGCAGGAATTTCATTTAGCGATATCCAATAAACTTGGACCTTTTTTTGCGCTGTGAACTTCACCGTCTGATCGAGCGCACTCATTAAATAATGATTCTATTATATAGGGAGCGTGAAATTAGCCCCTAAAGTGAGGAAAAATTAATTTTAGTACACCATTCGAATGACCATATTAAATTTGTGTACCCACGTTCTATAAAACAGTAATAAAAAAAGTTTCAGGGCTAACTTTTCGTTTGCCCCTGTTTTTCTTAATTAGAAGCGGAAAGTGGCGTAATCGATTGAGCATTGTTTGACCTCCTCAATTTGTTTATTTTTATCCCATAAAAAATAACGGAAAAACCAATTCGGGGGTTAATTAATTAATAATTAATTCTGCAGTCAGAAGAATGTTCTTTTGACACAAAAAACTGTTTTTGGCCGACACTTCTGTTCGCTTTTTGCGCTGGAATTTTCTATTCTCATAAAAAATGTATACTTTTATGTCAATATTCATTGAAAGCACTATTTCACTGTTCCAGATGTATTTTATTTGCATAATTCAATTGTAAAAGCTTCGACTGGATTACGAAATAAATAGAATACTTTACTTCAATGTAAATATTAGGAGAACTTTTTCCATAAACCTTGTTAAATTTAACAAATAAATTTACTTATTCCCAGCGATAAACTCCAACTTATTTGCCAACAATTTGCGTAAATCAACAAGTATTCCAGTCAGTATTACATTTCTTCGTGTACTCATTTAAATATTGCTAGTCTGGAAATGAATCTTGAAAAATTCTTGCAATATTGCAACGGAGGTAACGAACTGGGGAAATATTTTTCTAGTTCGTTACCTCTATTAAACGTGTAATTTTCTACACGGAAAGCAGTGTTCACCAGGACAAATTATTTTATTGTTTTTTACTATATTTTTAACAATATTTCAATGGTATTTACTGAAATAAATCTCATTTTTCCTGCGAAAAAATTATCAACAAAAGACGTGACAGTGGGATGCATTTTTTTCCAGTTCTGTTACTTACGATTTTGTATTTTTCAACTGAATTTGCTTTGCGACCACGAAGATGTAATTGACATTATGTCAAAAGCGCTGAGAAGAATGGATATAATGTTATGAGCCCAAACAATGTTGAAAAATTTAATAATGATCATAAATGAAGCAGATAGATGTTTATAAGTTATTCAATACATGCACAACACATTGATATAATGTACATGAATATTTTGAAACCCCCCCCCCCCCGAAATATTTTTCTGGACCGCCCCTGGTTTACAACAATTCACCTGTTGAAAATGTTGAAAATAGTTGATCATTGAGGAGTTACATGATTTTATTCACAAATTTTTCAACAGTTGAATAGTTGAAAATGTAATAACGAATAAAATGAGCGGTCGTAAAATCCAATCAGTTAATTTTATTGCGCTGCAATGGCGTCTGAGTTTGACACATTTTCAAGCATTTTTCAATTTTTCTTCTTCACATTTTATAATCCAGTTAATTGACATTTGAAATAATTAAATGGCCACTGATTCTTTTCATTATTTCGAGGGTTTTCGAGGTATTTCATGATTGATTTTTTCATTTGGAATCAATATTCGGTTTTCGTAAAATTTGGCAAGTTCTTCTACACAGTGAGCTTAACTATAAAATATAGTTGTGACAACGAAACTGACGAATACGTTTTGCTCGCTCACGCCGGTTTTGTCCACAATGAAGATATAGTGAAGCTTAGAATCGGATTGAGATCGTCTGAAACTTATGAAGAAAACCCATTCTTATAGAAACTTATATAAAACGAAAGAAAAGCGGCTGAGTTTATATATAGGTGTAAGCTCTAAGGTGAAAAATACAAAAAAGAGACGAATTTAGGCCAGAGCCCTGACATACTAAGTATATGCCGCACATTTAGTATCCTTTGTATCTGCCTAAAGATGCTCGACTATTACAGTGAATATATAAACGCGACGCTTGCGCGTGATGACTGGTATGAGGTGTGGCTCTATAAGATGGCTCTCTGCATCGCTGGTCGTATTCATTAGCATTATTCTGCAACAGATTTAATCCTTGTGTAGCACAGCATCTTTGAATAAGCATTACATACAATGAAATGCCTTCCGAAAATAGAACAAAACATATTCTCGTTACGCAATATTGCGTTTGTTTATTATCATTCAAGGAGTCTTCAAGAAGAACTTGAAGAAGGTGAGAATTTATTTGCATAAAAATTCGATTCAATTGCATTTAGTAGCGATGAAAACTGGAAGGTATTAAAATCTCGTATAAGACTGGCACTATAGTTGAATCTTTATATCTTGATGATGGTCTCGGTCAATGCCTTCAACGCGGGGATTAAAAGTTCTGTCTTATACGAGGCCAACTTGAATAGATAAGCTTGTAGAGGGTCTTTTAGGGATTATGCTGAAAGATGCCTTCCGCTCCCGTTTGCACCCTCTCGGAGCTACATACTGGGTCTTCTGCGATTTTTCTCAAGCTAGCCGCTTTTGCTAGAGCGTCCAGTCTAATCATGTGCTTTGGGAAAGGAAACCTGTCGTTTGCTTAGGGGCCTTTTACGAGTTTTTTTCTCTGTTCACCGACCTGGCGCATTCACAATGTGCAAAGTTGATGAACGGAGCAGAAAAATCTATGGATAATAACATGCAATTTAGATAGTCTTCATGCTCGTTACATGCATCGTTGATCTTTATGGTAGTGCAAGAACTGAGCGTGAAATGGTTTAAAAGATGCTGCTGCGTTGCAACAGTTGATTGTTTTCTTTTATGCTTGGGTTTTGGTATACCAATTTGCACTTGCTGGAATAAGTAGATGTTTAAAAAATTTCCTACTTTTACTCAAAGATGTCCACTTACGTCGAATTGAACGTCGTATCAACTTATTTATGAAAGTTTGAACATTTCGAATATTTCGGAGGCTTAATTCGGTCCATTCGCTGCTTCGCCACGGCAGCGAATTGTTTGTCTACGAAGACAATTGAGTGCTCAGTACAAACAAGTTCACTGCTTTAGCGAAAGTATTTTTCTTTGGCATGCAAAGCTTTGTGTGTTGAAATCAGTTGCGTTGCGGTGCGTACATGGCTTTGGATAATCCGCTCCACGCCATCCCTAGCACGCACGACTCCAAGCGTGCTATAATCAGTCTATCGAACGTAATATGCGTATCTGCCCCTCTGTACATGTCTAACGGCAACAACCCTTGCAGCCTGCTAGTTTGTCACAGGAAATTATGGCGCTACCCTCTCTCGGCCTATCTTCAAATATCCGTTTTTAGCTTCAGACAAATTTCAATGCCGAAGTCTATTTGAGATATTCAATTATTCTCAGATTGCTAGTATTCAATACTCGCTAAGTAATTGTTCCATTCATCTATAAACGGAAGAGACGCTGATGATAGTGCCTATTTCTTTGTAGGGAATTTTACGAATACCTTCATCACATTCGGATTTTTAATCCACATTCGCTTCATACCTGATGACTTTTATTGATCGCAGTTTGGAACAGACAATGTCATTTATTATTACTATCGTCGTTATCGTCATGAAGGACCAATGAGATCAATTTGTAACGATTCCATCCGGATCAATGGGATTGAGGGAAATACGTTTTTGAATACGTCACAAGGTGCTACAGAAATTGACGTGAGCGACACCAAAGTTAGATTAGTTGGTCTATAAAGTATCGCTGCACCATTTATGCCGAATGTTACACAGCTTTGAACTTTGAAGCGAAAAGGTCAAAATAAGAATTTTTATGGGTAAATCTGAACAGATAAGATTCCGGTGCTGTAAAATGTACGATTCCGCTCTTCGCTGACCCGAAGCTGCTATAAATTGCGCTGCGTTGAATAACATTTTCCATATTTTTCTATTTTACAGGCTGTCTCGGAGAAACTCGAGCTCGCGCCAGCAGGAGGAAGGTCAGAGCCTCAGGTGAATATCGTATTTGCTTTAAAGCTGTATAAAGCGTTTCAGCATAATTTACGATTTGGAAATTTCGTTACAAAGACTTCGCTAATGACCCTGTCGCGTTTTTTAAAACGAGATTACTTTTCTGTAAGGTGACAACACTATGTGAAGCCGGCGAAGTGTACCTTGCTCAACACATGGGCGAGCAAGGTCGATGGGTGTCATCTACGGATAAGAAAAGTTGTATGACCGACAAACTCGAGATTCTGGAATATTGTAAAAAGGTGAGCATTTCCAATCATGATGTATTTTTATTACGTTTTTGTTATTCTGTTTATTGACCATTTTGGCGGGTCAAAAATGTAGGGGAGAGTGGGGAGTTGTTAGACGAGAGAATATCTGCCGTGTTGGAAAATTTTCGAATCGTCAAACGATTGTCAATTGCTTTTCATGACATTATC
>JABFQM010002914.1:0-13353 GCA_022816865.1 Zelostemma sp. ZL-2020
TTTTTTCATGAAGAAGAAGATATTGTTGAATAAATTATACTCACATATTAAATGTAATTAATTATGTTGCATTATAAATATTTTTTTCAATTCGCCCTTGCATTAAAGTATCGATCCACCTTAAGTGTTTGATTGTTATTTGTGAATTCCTTCGTTCATTGATTTATTTCATTGCTCTTTCACTCAAACTTTTCCAATAATTGCTTCGATGACAAAAATGTGTTCCGCAAAGCGAAGCGCGTAATAAATTTCGCACGAGGAAAGCAACTATTTCGTCTCTGACGTCGCGCGCCAATAATCACTAATAAAGATACCTAAGTTGATCTGGAATGAGAAGAAAAATGGAAGCTGCTCACGCATATCGGGGATAATGCGCAAACATTCGCGAAAGTTGCAGCCTAAAACGAAGAAATTTATGCATAATCATGCAAGCTTCGTATAATTACGGCGACTGTTCGTTTGACGGCAAAATCGGAGAACGAATGAAATAAATCATTTTCCGCGCGTTCGCGATTTCGCTTATTGTTTTTCCAATGGCGAAATCGAGCGCGGTGTCGTTCGGACGATAAACATATCCGATTGGTGAGCAAGTAAAAGTGTATGCGGCTTTCGACAAATTCCTTGGCCGTGTGTTATGGCAAACGTACTTGTCTCACTCGTACCGTTCTGGCGTTCCTTTCTACTTGTACCGTGGTTTGTTCAGAATGCCACTGAGCTGAAAACAAACATTTTTATGCATATGAATGATCTCATCGAAAACTGATTGCGACATGATATGAATTCGAGCGGGTAAGGGAGAACGAGGTATTGCGGATTCCTGATAAAATTGTATATAAAAATGGAGGTTTGGCAGGAATTTGAGAAGCGAAAGAATTGTTCGATTCTTGGCGCATTTATCTACTTTTTTAGTCAAAAGAACCACTTAACTTCATTGTTTTTCTTGAATTAATTGATAATTGAGAAAATCATGGGAATCTTTTTTTTTTTTAATATTCTTAATGGAAAGTTTTTGTTTCTACTCGACTAAAATGTCGGAAAAAGTTGAAAGTAGACATTTTAGAAAGTGATTTAATTAGGGCTTTAAATTTGAATATAAGGCGGGCAATTTCCCAAGGAAATTGACTCTTTTTATCGTAAAAATGTTTTCTTTGAAAAAGTTGTGCATCGGAATTGTTTATTATCGTGGACGATTTTTGTGAAAATATTTTCAGATGAGTTGCAATTTTTTTTATTGAAAACGAAATTTACTCTCGACTTTACATTCACTGGAAGAACCACTTAACTTTAACGTTTTCTATGATCGCGTCCGTCCTGGAAGAAATTGTTGAAAAGTAAAATTATTCTCTGGAAATATTTGTAAGAGTATAATCTTTGAGAATATTGCGAACATGAAATTGCACGTGTTGTAAATACGTGTAAGTAACACTTTATATAACGACTCGACTCGATTTTTCTCATTTTGTCTGAAATGACCACTTACTTCAAATTCCATGCGTTTTTCCAGTTAGATTGAAATCCGATTCTTGTAATCGATTATTATTAAGTTAGAATGTTATTAAATAAAAAATTTACCAGGAAAAGTGAATTGGGTTTATTTTTCATTTTATTTTCAGCACACTGAATTTTGAAATATAATAATTTCACTGTTTTCAGATTTGAAGATTAGTAAAATATTCCGTAAAAATAATTTAATACGTGACGAAATTTTCTTATGAAATTGAACATTTGCATTCAATTACATTTATACATTAACATTCAATTAATAAATTGGATTATGAAAGAAAATTAGACAGCTTGAGAATTCCTTTCAATTAACGAGCTTATGTTCAAAAGAATTTATGGCAGTGTTCAATTAAATTACTATTTTTTATGGGTCAAGCAATTTGTAATAAACTCCAGGTTTACCGTAAAAAATCACTCAACCTCAACATTTTTTATGGTAACGTCGATTAAATAGAATAATTCCCGAGAAACTGCGCAATGTGTTACGTATCATAAAGAATCACACATGAAAATCGCAATAACCAAAAAGTATTATTGTTTTTTTGGAAAGCCACGAAATTAATTATTTTGATATCGATGAAGAGTTGCAAATTGACCTACATAATGCCATACAAAGCACTTAAAAATGTCGTAATGGTTAATAATTAATAATTCAAGAACGGTTGATCAATAATTCTGATTTGAAGATTTGTAAAATAATATTCGTAATATTTAATATTTGTAATATATCGTTATTATTAATATTTGTAATAATAAATATTCACTGAATTATTATTGACTCTTGTTCACTCTCTCATTCACTCTCCGGGCCATTAAAAATAATAAATTGAATTGTGAAATAAAATTAGACAGCTCTAGAATTCCTTCCAATTAACGAGATGACGTTCGAAAGAATTGATGGAAATGCTCAATTCAATTACTTTTTTATGGATAAAGGAATTTTTCCTCAACAAAATGACTCGACTTTAACATTTTTTATGATAACGTTAATCTTAAAAAGAATCGCGATTATAGACAGTGATTTTTCCGGAAAGCCGGAAAATGCATGATTTTGGTATCGACAAAGAGCGTGACGCATTATTTGAAGATGCAGCGAGCTACGAAAGTGGGTTATCCGAACGAAACGGGACACCGTATTCGATTTTCTCCAGCCCTGCCAATTCATTACATAGTCGGCTGAATGTGAAAATTTCACAATCTCGTAAATACAAATTTTCGTGAAATCTTTCTTCCTTCTCTTCGTTCGCGTTTCGAGCCGAAACTTTCGCTGGCGCTTGATCGAAAGTTCGACGTCTTCGCGAATCGTCGAATTTTCTCCAACGGATCGCGTCGTAGATCACGACACGGCGGCGTTCTTATCGCGGTCGCTTATCTTGCTCCAGATAATTAGCGGGGGAAAAATCGCTCTCGTAATATTGACAGAGGCGCAATCGTCGGGGGAAAAATAGCTCCGAATCTTAATTGCAGTTTTAGCGAATTGAAATTTGCCATGATGTAACGATCTTCCGAATAAATCGTCGACGAAGCAACGCATATTTTCGTCATTCGGGTATTGACAGTGTGGAGTAACGTGTTCGAGGGCAATCGCCCGAGAAACTTTGCGCCAGATCGAAGAATTCAGGTTATCGTATTTTGCGCCGTTCGCACATTGCGAAAGTTGAAATTGAAATCACATTCCTTCATTCAACAATGCGATCGATTCGCGAAATTGGGATTTTTTGATGAATCGGTTTTCTTTGCGAGTAATTAGAGGATTTGCGCTGCTCTGTGGAATTTTTCTTCGGCACGCACGTGGTACAAACGAACGAGACGTGACAAGCGCTCGGTTATGATACTTTACGAAGCGTGTTTCCGTTGGAAGGGAGCGAAGAGGCGTCGTGAGCAGTCGAATCGGCGATTCAGGGTTATCCCCTGCGTATCGTTCACTGCCCAGCGGAAACACCGGAAACACCAGCACTGAACCTGTGCATCGCCTTCGAAGGTTGAGCTCGCCCGAGCCACGGAATCGCAGGAATCCTTTCGCGGCGGATCCTGGCGCCTCGTGGAGTTTCTCGCGCGAAAAAAGATGTTTCGGAATTCTGCAGATTTTTTCGGCCTTGGCTTTTCGTGATTCGAAGCCATGGAGAGGGCTTGGAAAGGTCGAAGCTCGTTTTACATGAGAAACGGCGTGACCGACTGTTCGGAAATGATGTTAGACACGAGTGCAAACGCACTGTTGTTCTATTAGCTATTCTCCGAAGGCGGTCAAGCGACGTAAAGCACTTTGCTGCGGATGGAACCCAATCTAACGGATTCTCTCACCTTCGACCTTCGCCTCCTCGCGCCGCGATGCGATTTTATACTTCTTAACTTACTGACTCTCTCGTTGAACTTGTCCTGGATTCCAGAAAGCTTGTGTTCATCACACGTGATCGTTGTCATTTTATGGACACTTGGATACCGATATTGTGAACTTTACCACTGTTTCTTTGCGTCTGCTAATTCTTCTTTTTGGAGAAATTTTGTTTTGACGATGAAAATATTGCGCCACCTCGAAAATTTGAAACGCAAAGTTACAACGTGGGATCGACGAATTTGCGTTTGCTCACGTTTTTATTGTTTTTTAGGAGTGAACAATTGACCATGTCTGTTTTGAATTACGACGGGACGGTTTTTTTGAACGTAACCTCGAAATTAGCATTGCATGAAATCTTAAAAAACTTCGATGCTTTGTTACATAACTGTACATAAGCTTGGTTTTTATTGCGTAAAATTATGTTTTGTAGGGTACGATTTGTGTTTTTAGAATAATTTTTGGAGAAAGGATAAAAATATTGCGCCACCTCGAAAGTTTGAAACGTCGTAACGTAAAGTAGGATCGACGGATTTTTGGTCTCGAAAGTTTTGACGGTTTTTCGAGAGTGAACAATTCTAACTTGATCTCGAAATGAGTATTACATGAAGCCCTATAAAACGGCAATGATTTATTACATCATAGTTCTATAAATAGCGAATGTTTGTGTTTGCACATTTTAATTCGAGACACGATGGATTTGTAGACGGCCTTGCGAGCGCGAGCACTAGGTCATCGATGAACTCAATGACGGCGACTTGAGCAGTCCCGATTTGTAAGGAAAAGTAGCTGGCAAATGACGATGTTAAGGAATCGCATGAAAAATAATTATAACGTCGCGCCGGCTGAACTTACTCAGCGGATTGCGTAACTTATACACACGCCATTTCGTCGTGCACCTGCTTCTAGAGCTGCTTGAAAAGTTTGATAAAGTTCCTCCGATTCTATTCTTCTCGCTCGAAGAAATTCACGCCAGTCTCGAGGACATTAAACCTTTTTTTCTGTAAAAATTAAGTCGCGATTGAAAATGGATGAAAATCGCTGCGACAAAGGGATGTAAATGATGTGACATCTTCATCTTCCGGCACGTGTTTGCTCGGCATTGGGTATTCGGAAAGCTGACCTTGAAAAGAAAATCGATATCGCAATCCTCAGTACGTCCTATTTCGTGGGCCATTGGGGTAGTGGGTGAATAACAACTGAGAGAACCTGTTACATCGTAATTTACACTTTTTTCGATGTTCCAAAGTTCCCGTTTTCTTCGTTGAATTAATACATCGATAAATAATTTATTGATGTATCAAGAATTGCTCGAAATCTCGATCGTACCGTGCAACGATGTACGAATACTTCGTTTGGAGTTGACTGCGAGCGTAATTTCGTTTTAAAATAAACATTATTAGCAGCTCGCAGATCACGTTGCCGATAAAGCAGGCTATATCACTGGTGAGTCACTCGTTGCGACTACGTTTAGCATCATCGTTTATCGCCTGACGCCGAAAGAATAATAAAGTTGACTGTAGATAATTTTCAGAGCGCGAACAAATATTGGATAATAGCGTGCTTGATTCCCATGATCGATTAACGGGTGATTTGCACTTTGGAATAATAGCTGGTTTTTTGTAATCGGGAAAGAGGCAGAGAAAAGATTTCGAATCCGAAGAAGATCGCGGATTTTCCGTAAATGGGTCGCTGGGATCTTCGCGTCGTACCTTTTTAAGACTCGTGCGGTAGGGGTTAAATCCCTTCATGGTACCACACGGAAAACTGACCGAGCTCGTTCCGCGAAGAACTAAAACACGATGCTGGGAATAAGTATCGATGGAAGACGCGTGTAATTGTTACAAGACGAGACGAGAATTGCTTCTACATTTAATTAACACATTCGTATGATAATTGCAGAACTGCGCTTGCTTGAAAAACGTTGAAATGCGTGAACAAGTTGTTGCTATTTCGAAAACATTTTTATCTTTGCTTTTATTGTTTGTGTTTTTTGAAAATGCGGCTTTGGCTACGCAATATTGATTAATGTTCGGAACTGTATTTTTTAACTTTCTTGCGACGAGGTATATTGGGAAACAAGAGTTGCTACGCAATCTGGAAAAGTTGGAGAAATTTTTTGTGGTGCAGTTGGTTGATGATTTTTTTAATCGTGGAAAATCTGCGGAATCTTGTTTTGATCGCTTGGAAAATATTTTAAGCGTTGCGGAGAAGTGCATTTTTTTCTGAAATTTCACAAATAAGTTCACAAAGTTGTAAAGAATTTGAAAAAAAACAATGTATCGCAGATTTTTAGTTTTTTTTTCTAGTTATTTGTGGTCTTTTGTGGTTGGAGAAAATTTTAATGGTTGGTTATTTTTTTAATCATGGAAAATCTGCTGAATCTTGTTTTGATCGCTTGGAAAATATTTTAAACGTTGCGGAGAAGTGCAATTTTTTCTGAAATTTCACAAATAAGTTTACAAAATTGTAAAGAGTTTGAAAAAGGAACAATACATCGCAGATTTTTAGTTATTTTTTTTCTAGTTATTTGTGGTTTAAAACATTGTAGTTTTTTTCATTATTCGGAATTGTTTTATTATTCTGTAGAATGTCGTAGCGGTTTGTTACACGAACTGGAAAATTGGAAAACCAGGGAATAACCCAAATTGGAAAAATTAAAAGCAAGTTGAAGATTTTTATACAAAAAATGCGAACGATCTTGGAAAACCACAAGATTTTTGTATTTTGTTGTATTTCGTGGCTTAAATTTGTAGCTAAAATTTTTGTGTTTATCTAAATATTGTACAAAATCAAATTTCAAATAATTTTGATTAATTTTCATAAAAAATCATCTTTCAGGTAATTAATAAACTAATAAAAAATGATTGCGCATACTTAGTTTCAGAAAATTACTGTTTTTAAATAACAAAGCTTAATTTGCTAAAAAAACTCCGGAAAATGTGCTCTATCGCAACGCAATTTCGTGCGGTTTGATAAACTGGAAAATTCGCTTTTCTTTATTTGCAGGTTAGCTGTAGCAAAATGCTTCCCATAGTTTTATTGTTCCAGCGGGGCAATCCCGGCGTTTAGCATAATGAAGAAATTGGATGCTGTTGTATAAAGTAACGAAAGTTCCAGGCGTACGCGACGTTTTAATTGTGACAGTGTGTCTCGAATCGCGAAATGTAGGTTCCTGCGACGATCCTTCATTTGTGACCGTGGTAAATTCGCGTCCAACTCAAGAATTTACTCCGCTATTTTCTTCGTTCCCACGAACGAATTCGACTTCCTGCTACAATGGGAGAAATCCTGCGATATTAATGCTTTAAAAATACGTCCGGATACAATCGCTACTCAAGGAGATCAAAAGATATTTGCGTCTTAAACGAGGAGAAACTGTTTTCCAATCAGTTTTCGTTCTGATAAAACAGGAATTCGATAGCATCGTCTCGCTCGTTTTCGGACTTTATCCGCGACGATTGAAAACGAAAGTTTGGACGTTTGTTCAGTTTTTAGCGTTCCGGTATCGAAGATTGATACTATACTTTTATCGACTAATGTATCGCGTGTTAGACGACCATAAAAAACCGTTGTCATTCGTACTTTTTGCATGTGCTGTTTCGCAATCGTGCACGGGACACGAACGTGTCCTTGCTCGACAGAAACTTTTCGTTGATGAAAACTGGAGAATCGTTGTTTTGACTTTTACGAAGGCATTTCGTAAAAAGCTGGAAAGAAATGACGACATCGCTGCTGCTTCTTGCGTTTATTTCGATTTCCAAAGCTCGTTTCTCTGTTTATAGAAACGTGGCTTCGGACGAAGTGACCAACATGGTCCCCATTACTCGGCAATCGGCCATTTACTCAAGTCTAAACGCGCAATTCATGGTAGTAATGTTCTCATACGTTTTCTTGTTGGGTTACTTAGAAGTTCATACGTTGTTATTAGTTGCGTCCAAAGAAACGAAATTACGGAGTGCATACACTTTGTAACGTTCGTGACTGGGCGATATTTTCTGAGATTGACCGCGTCGTTCGATCGTCGTTATTCCGTCAAAAAGGAACTTTGTCGCACTATTTACCCCATTTTCCTTTTTTGCTCTTCTAAGCAGAAGAAAGTTGACGAAAGAAATCCTGGCGACCCAGTGGAACCGCATTTCCTCCGATGCATAAATAAATCTACTTTCACGATGGAATAAACGGTTTTTAAAAAATGTTATGATTATTGTTAAGCCTAGAACGACAATGTTTTAGAACGAAAGGATGACGGTTTAATGTTGCGATTCTATTCAGCTGACGCTTGGAAATTAACGACTTTCCAATGCAGAATATCAATTTCCCCGTGTCCATTGAAATTCAATGAAAACACGCGATTGTTTTCCTTTCATTTTTTTACTCGCAAATAAATGTTTTGTTGAGTTTAACAAATATTCTCTGCGGTTTTTATAAAAGCCGACTTATGTAATGGTTTACGGGATAAACATTAAAGGCAACTAATGAATTCTTTCTTAATGATCTCTTCCATATCAGGGTTTATCCAGAAGCGGCACTGATTACTCCCATGGGCATTTCAGGAACTCATATGAATGCATATTCGAGTTTCATAACAGTTCGGAAATAAAGCTGAACTCAGAAGTAAAATGGATAGTTAAAAAATCTTTATCTACTTCCGCGGGACTCTTGAGAATTAAGAGTTCAAAATGCTAATCTACTGATTAGAATGAAAAATGCTGCTCCGGTGATTAAAAGCGTCAATGAGCCGATAAATCATGCTTCTGGAATTTACAGTTATTAGCGTTATTAGCAAACATAACTGGCCGCGCTCCGCTTTTATTAATCGTCCTGGTGCGTTCACCTCCTTTTCATTTCCTGCGACGAATTCACCTGACGCATGACTTTCTTCGCGCACCGAGATCGTGACCTCGTGTTTTCTGCATTTCAATACTCTGAGATGAATGATACGCTTTATGTTCTCCCTTTCTTTTTGCCTTTACTTTATTGCGTTCTGAATGAATTATTAACCGTAACCTTAAATAGTATTCGAATCGAGCTTTTTACATTTACCGAAGATTATCAACTTGGACGTGAATTTGGGTGTTTTATTGACAATTTTGAAACTATCTACAAATTACATTCGATGTTTTATCTGATAACAGTAATATAAATAGATATGACTAGATAAAGTTACAATAGCATTGTAATTTTGGAAAGAAAATGAAAAAATAGTGGATGTAACTCGTGTTCGATGTGTTTGGAAATGATTTGAAAAGTGGAACGTCGGTATTTATGAAGTCATTTCAAATTTAACCTTTACCGATCAAAGATCAGTCTAACTGTGATAAATCGACGAGAATTTTCAATTGATTAATTTCGTTTTCAAATCTTTTGACTCGTTCCTAATTGCACAACTCTTTCAAAGGCTCGAAGCTCGGAAACACAAATCATGGTTTATTCGGGCGAAGATGTTTTCCATGAAACTACCAGCCCGTGTAATTTTTCTGTCTGGCAGAAAGTTCTACTGTTTGATTGTAGAATCAATAACACGTATGTTTGTCTTTCTCGCGTGCTGTTGAACGCGACGAAAGGCGACACATTCACTGATCACAAAGAGCTCTCGCGATTACTTGGCAGTCTTTTCCAAAGCTTTTTATTCAGCCCTTATAATCCCTAGATTTGTATAACTTCTTTTTGAAGTTGATCTAGACTTTTCTACGATTCACGTAAAAATCGTAGCCTTTTCGTTAATTGAACATTGTGATAACCCACTTCGATTTGTTGAACAGAAACTTGAAAAACAGCAATTATTTATTGAGGACAATCAGATTCCTTTAGCTTTATCTTTTTTTTGTTATCTCCCTAATGGTACGTTTAAATTTATTTTAAGATCGATGATGAATGTATTAACAATTAGAATTTTATCAAAAAATTTTAATTTGTTTTATAGAACTTTGATTGGTTGTGGAGGGCAGCGCGATTGAGCTCGTTTAGTTAAACAGCGCCTTTTTCACTCGAGTTTGTGTCGCAGTGTACAACATTTGACGGTTTTACGTTATTCTAACCTGAATAAAGTTCTTACGCAACGAGTTAGTTTTGAAAATAAGAGTACGTGCGTGTTGAATCACGGTAAGATAGTTACGTCTACACGTTTCGTGCCATAATTAATGCTAATTAGTAGTGCAAGTTTCTTAATGAAACCTCATAAGATTCTCGAAGGGCCTCGTCCCATTTTCCTCTTTCCAAAGTCGCCGAAAACGTACCGGAAATTGATTAAATTCGTTTCGAAAGTTTCCAAAAGAATAGAAAAACAAAAGTCGTTATTCTTCGGAAAAGAAAAGACGCGTGAACCTTGAGTAAAAATTCGTGGAACGGAGTATCAAGCATCGTAGATAAGGGCAATTTTTCTAATTAAAGCGAACTGTAAAAATGTGTGATTATCCTAAATAGACACATGTGCACAATGTATGACGAAGGTGCGAACGCTTCTTAATTGCCTCTTAACCATCACTTACGATTCGTCATCCAACGGCCTTCCTGTGGTCTATAAATAGCAATGTTTGACTCTCCGCATCCTACCTTTTTTACAAGCAAACAGAAAATATTTGTCCTCTTTTCTTTCTTCGATGTGTGAATCGAGAAATGTTGATCTCCGCTTGAATTTCTGGAGGCGGAAGTCGGAATTAAACCAAGGCGTTCGTACAGTTTTTCTTTTCAAAACGAGCGGGAAATTATCGTGGACAGAGATGCTGGTTCAAACGGTTTCGCAGATCAGACGAATTAATTATCGCCATTAAAAGATACGTTACTGTGCTCGCTCCAGCGGACCCCACTCTTCTGCATAATTGAACACCAATCGTGTTGCCAGCCGTCGTTTATTGCGTTACATAAAATTTCATGGGCCATTAGCATTGACCTTGTTCGGGTAGAATTCATCAAGCCGAATGAGAAGGTCGAAGGGTTCAATGAGAATTTTGTTTCGCAGTGCGTTGAATGTACCGTATTTTATTCTTTACATATTTACGTTCATCGAGTGTTTATCTAAAGGCTGGTACATTACGTGATCGAATTAATTTTCTCGAATGTACCCGGTTTGTTTTCCGATTTTATCTAACTCTCAAGCTAATTCTTGGATAGATTGTTCACATTTCCATACATCGTGTCCCAGTTCCTACACACAATCGAGAATAATTACGCACCGAGTACGATTCAAGCATGTTATCTTTGCATGTCGATGCATTTTCCACTCGTTGTTTCCTTTTTTATCCCTTCGCTTCAAGGGTTCTACCGGATTTTATAGTTGATGAATGAATTCAGAGTTGGAACTTTTACAGCGTAAAAGTCCGCTCATTTATTCGATGTCTCCGATCGAAGCTAAGTGATCCAAGTGACCCAGATCCAACGCGTAGATCCACAACTGGAAACCTAAACAGTGCTTGCGCACTTAACCATACGGGCGCATTTCCCCGCTGCCAACCACAGAATGTAGAAAGGTGGAAATAATTTGAAATTGTGTAATAATCGCACAATGGGGACGACGGAGCGTCATTTTTGACGCGTGAAGTTGCGCAACGCGCGAGGAGCTGGAATGATTTTCCTCTCCAAAAGTAGAAAGTTTGGAGAAGGAAAAACTCGAGAAAATCGTCATGGGCATTGCGTAATCACGGTCGGAGACATGGTGGCCCATCTTCTCATCGCGAGACATAAAATGATGTATCGCGCGTAATGATTCATGGAAAACTATGTCCGCGTAATTACCATAATCTACTCCGTTCGAAAGATGACTCGGTGCTTTCAAAACATCCTTCATTCTCGATCAATCACGTGTTTTTTTCTTCTTGAAAAAATCGGGGTTTCGAAAATTCGCTTTCAAAACATTGAAAGCGAAAGAATTGTTACTTTTTGTAATGGGATTCGGACTTCACAGTCACTGGTAACTGATAAATTTTATCAGTCGTGATTCGCGAGATAAGTAATGAATTTAATCGTTTCGTTTCATTTATAAAGCGCTTCATAAACTAGCGGTGTTTGTTTCGTCTTCGACTTTTCATACCGGACGTGGCAACTTCTAAGTTAATTAATTAAATGACGCGCCTGTCACGAGATACTGAATGATTGGTTCTGGAACTTTTTCCGCGCGTGCGTCGTGGCTCCAAAATCTCGACGTAACGAGATCTTCGCTTTTATCTTATCGGAAGATTCGCTTATAAATAAATCAGCCGAGTTTCGCGCGAGACAATCGCTATGGAATTACAAGACGGCATTACATTTCTCGGATAACAGTCTTTGTATGAAAGAGATACTGTTCAATGGAATAATTCGAATCAGGGGAATTGCTAGTTAATTTTGTCTGGATTTCAAATGTTCAAATATTTACAAATTGTACTGGCGTGCACGAGGCGTATTGAATAGAATATAAATCAGGAATTACAGCTCGGGATAAACTTGAACGTAAATGTCGAGTATGAATTACAATAATTTGCGAAAAATGCGTCGGTTTTGATTTACGGCTTTCGCGGTGTATTTTTGCACCCGCGTCGAATTTATTGCACATGATACAGAGCACAGGTTGAACGATGCAATTACCGGCGCAACACCTTTCGCTTTCTCGTGCTCCTTTTTTTCGCCCTCTCCGCTTGATTGCCCGCCCCTCTATTCTTGCGTAGGTGCGACACTCCGGCGATGGGATTTGACCTTGTGACGCAGATTTGAACGCCTCGATCTCGTTTTTTATTTTTGAAATCCGCCGATTTTTCAAGTAAGCTACGCGGCAAAAAGGATCTGGCGACTTCGAGGTGACTTTTTGGCCTCGAATAGAATAAAAAGCGACGAAAGCTCATCCGAGGTACCGATTTCGCGAATGGTCTTTTCTACTTTTCCTCCGAAACGAGGCAAAAGAGCCGAGGAAACGAGTTTTCATTTTTCTTTTCGCGATGTCGGCATGACGAAGTATCGCCGTGTCCACGGGTCAGTGGCTCTCAATTCTCTCCTCTTCGGGTAGGACTCAAACTTTCTACCGGGCACTTAACCTGACAAGGACGTTCGTTGGCACCGGGCCCAGTTGAGATGCGAAGACACTTACGGCCGCTCCCGTTTCTCGAAAATGTTGCACTTTGTCGCGCGTGCTCGGAAGTTATGGCGAAGCGGAGGAAAAAAGACGTCGAGCTAGGGTTGCCACAGAAGTTGGGGAACTGGAAAACTTGGAAAAGTTAGGCGGGTTTTATACATGATGAAATTTATTGATGGCTTTTTTCAGTATACTGAAAGTAAAGAGTTATTATTTGAGCATAGCAAATTTTTTTAAGGTGTGACGAATGAAGACTTAATTTTCCATTGAATTTACACAATTTGATGACAATTTTTCGTTGCGAAATCCATGGATTTCGTCGTACGAAAATACAGAAAATGTGAACAGTTGAGGCTCCGGATGCAATAACCACCTGAGCGCTCGAAACGGGTAAAACTATTGTCCAAAATCCAAGTCGAAGCGTCGAAAACAAAATTCTCGAAAAACATCAAATAAAAAATACTATTTCATAAAG
>JABFQM010002915.1:0-13352 GCA_022816865.1 Zelostemma sp. ZL-2020
CGATCATGCAGCACATGAAGGAAGCTTACGTTACGGTGGTAAAAGGCTTCGACTGGGACAGCATATGCGTGGCGACGCTGCTCTTCGAGGGCACCGATCTCACCGATGTTAAGGCTAACGAGAAGCGCATTTACGAGGTCGCAAAAAAGTTTGGCGGCATTCCTTCGGGCGAAACGAACGGCGAGCGCGGTTACACGCTGACCTTCGTCATAGCGTACATTCGGGATCTTGGACTGGAGTACGGAGTGCTCTCGGAGTCGTTCGAAACATCGGTTTCGTGGAATCGAGCGTCCTCGCTTTGCCGCAACGTCAAATCCCGCGTCGCCAGGGAATGCAATGCTCGTGGGATCCAGACTTTTTTAATCTCCTGCAGAGTCACGCAGACTTACGATGCGGGATGTTGTATATACTTTTACATGGCTTTTAACTATCGAGGGGTCAAAGGTTCAAACTTTTTCTGGAATTGTCAACGTTTTTGCAATGTTTTTTCTTTGAGAGTGATTTTATGATTTTGTTTTTCAAGATCCTGTGGAAACGTACGAGCACATTGAGGAAGCAGCGCGGGATGAGATTCTTATGAGCGGTGGTTCGCTGTCTCACCACCATGGCATTGGAAAAATGCGCTCTCAATTCTACCCCGAAGCCGTTGGAGAAGCCGGAGTCGCGCTTTACCGGGCCACCAAATTACACCTCGATCCACATAACGTATTCGCGGCTGGAAACATAGATTCCAATCACAAATCGAAACTGTAAAATCGCTTGAGTCTTAGGTCGATGAACAATCTTTTGTTTAAATTCAAATACTTTTTTTTAAATAGAAAACTGTTAATTTTACTCTCTCTAGTATTTCAAGTATTAGTTTGCATTTAAACTTTAGAGCTTGATGGAACAAATTTTTCTAACGTTTATAAAGATTTTTACAGTCCATGAACAATATTGTAGTTAGAGTTTCGTTTGAAACTTGAAAGGGATTTGTAAACTATAGAATTTGTACCTGTGTTAACGAGTCAAAAATGCCAAAATAAAAGTAACCAAATGTGTGTGTGTTATGAAAATAAAATATTTACATTATTTTTTCGCTTTCTCTTTTCTTTTCTCGGAGTATTCAGAGTCGAAAAATTGAACAAATCCTTTCTGCAAAATGTACTCAATTGCAAAGCTTCACTTCGGGCAAACAATTACAACTCAAATCATTCGTTTTTTTGTATATTATTTCGATCTACAAATGTATTGAAATGTCTCCCTAAGTAATAAGCAAGTTATAACAAATTCAATCACTTCCAACGCGAATGAACAAAAAGATGCATTTCAAATGAACCATTTTTTCTTTTTATCTATTTTTTTCACCAACGCGTCTTCGCCCATTGGCTCAATAATTTTGCCCATTCTAGTTTTAACAGCAGGTTCTATCATTTTCCTATGAATTTTCTCCGGGACGAAGTTCCTCCCTATCGGCGCACGCATGCTGGCTTCAAAATCTTTAACAGATTTAAAAGGAAACGGCAAATCGCTGACTTGATGCTTTCTTATCTTGGCGTTGTTCTCTTCGATTATAACAACGTCTCCCTTATTTTCGTCCTTCCGGCGACCAACTTTTGGAAATTTCATTATGAATCGTTTCCGTTTCTTTGCGGAAAGAACAATGTTTTGTCCACCCCAAGAGCCCCATCCAGGCATGCTAAGATCTATGTCTTCTGGTTGGCCCTTTTTAATCTAGAAAATTTCATCAAAACGATATTAAAATATTGTTCTTTAACAACGAAATATAAAAATGTGATAGAAAAAGCTTGCCTCTCTCTGTTTCTCTTTCCTGAATTCCTCGACAACATCGTCATCGGCGAACGCTTCGCTGATCATTTTGTACTGCTTCTCCTCGTTGTCGCTGTCATCCAAAGCATCCATGTCATCCGTAGAAGGAAGTTGTGTTTTTATTAATTTCGTCTTCATGTTTATAAACTTGGTCGGGTCGATTTCCGCTTCCTTTGACTTCGATTGGAATTCATTCGAAGCACTAACTTTGGGTACTGTCTTTGCCTTTTTAACGTTGTTTCCTGCTGTTTTGCCACTCCCAGCAACTTCCGACATCGCTTCGTCGATCACGGGATGTATTTTGTTTTGCTTTAGGCTCAGTTTGTCCAAGTAATCATTGGACTTGTTTTTGGGGACGCGTTTCTCAGGTGTTTCTCTCTTCTGAAATTCCATCTGCAACTTCTCCTTGATCCGCACCAGATTCGACTCCACGTTTTTGCCTGCTTTCCTTTCCGCGGAATCAAATAAGTCATTTATGTCCAACACCGATGTGTTTTCTTCTTGGTTCTCCTTGCAATCTACAATTTCTACAGCCCACTTGGAAGTTCCTTCGCATTCTGTCTTTTGCTTTTTACTTTGTGATTCTGCTGGCCCATGTTTACTTTTCTCTTGCGAATTCTTCATGCGTTTTCTTGATTTCTTGGGTTTTGCGCTCGGCTTTGATTCACCAAGTTCTTCATTCGAGCAAATAATGACATTTTCCACAGGATTCATAGACTGAGATATTTCAGGTGTTTCATCGCTGGTCTCCTTAGAATCAATCTTTTCGGCTTCGCTATCCTTTTCTTTCATTGCATTCTTCTCAGACCAGAACTTTTTGTAGCTGGTTACAAACTCATCTATATCCGATTTCGATTTATTTCCATTGATCCATGGATTGTCTTTATCGGAGCTCATCACGCATGGCGGCATCGCATTCTCATCCTCTTCGTCGCTTTCGTCATTTGTCTTGATCTTTTGAGTCAATTCCCTGCTAATCGATAACTGCTGAGCCAAAGCCTCGCGACTCTAAAATCCCAAACGGAAAAATCAAGTCAAAGTCAACATTATATTGAACAAAAATTTGCTCGTTACCTCTTGGTTGTATTTCGCCCGAACTTGTTTATTCTTTGCCCATTGCCCAGTGTTTTTGTGCCTCAGGGACATTCGCTCTCTTACTCGGATCTTTTCCAGCAGCTCCAATTTTTCCAAAGCAGCCTCGGGATTCGTTATCTGCAACTGCTCGAATTCCTTTATTTGCTTCTTCAGTTTTTCTTTCCTCTGGATTCTGTGGAACTTTTTGCTCTTTATTTTGTTCTGGCGACGAGCTTTGGTTGCTACGTAAGACTGAAAATTGACAAATTATACATCAGTTTTTTCTGGAAGAAAAATGTGAAAAATAAGAGTCCGTTTTTGGCAGGCAAACCTCTTGAGCCCTCAGTTTCGCAGCTTCTTTGCGTTTCTCCACAAGATCCTCCAGTGTCATTCCATATTCAACTTTTTCATCTTCTACTTTTTCCTCCTGTTTGGGATCCAGCGCTTCGAGTTCTTTTTCCAAGTCGGATTTCAAGCGAAACCTATTGACCATTAGTTTGTCAGGCTGCATTTTCATGGCGGGTCGTTGCAGCGGAAATGTTATATGACCCACGGTACGATTTCTTGCGACAATTCCGTCCCATCTCGACAGTTCTTTTCTCGTATTTTGAAAGCCAACTTTTCTTTTAATCTATAATTGTCAATGAAATATGTTGTAAGAGGAAAAGTCGTTTCAATAATGACATCAAAAATTTGTACATATGAATAA
Organism: Zelostemma sp. ZL-2020; assembly: GCA_022816865.1. Taxonomy (NCBI): domain Eukaryota; kingdom Metazoa; phylum Arthropoda; class Insecta; order Hymenoptera; family Platygastridae; genus Zelostemma; species Zelostemma sp. ZL-2020. The sequence goes on from JABFQM010002915.1 coordinate 3,593, forward strand.
TGGAAATTTTACCCTTTCCGCCACTGGTTTTTCCAACGGTTTTGGCAAAACTGTGGCTTTGCTTTTAGCTTTTTTGAATTGCTTTGTGATTCCATCGTGATGTCCTTTTTGGCCTAAAGATTTTGCCAAGTCTTGAAGTTTAACAACATTTTGGTCGGAAACGCCACTTTTGACTAAATGAAATTCGGAAATTTCTGTACTCGGTTCGCTGCGTTCCGGCTTTTTGATTCTGGAAGAAAAATAAAATCGGAGTTTTTTATTTTTTCATTGTCACTTTTGCATGCACGGAAAGTACATGCTTGTTTATTTATGGTATAAAAAATTCGAAGTAAAGGTATTCCGGTTTTCGAGGATAACCTACAAATCAAGTTTTTTTTACCTCTGAGTCTTGTCCAATTCCTGAATCGATTCCAAAAGTTTAGAATGTGAAGCCGAGACATCGTGCTCGTCTTCTACTTCAAATTCCAAATCACTCATACTTAATTGATTAACTTAAAATGCCTCTATTTATCGCATTTCCAAACGAATTATTTAGTGACAATCCTGGGGAACACGTGTTTTCAATAATAATTTATGTAGAGGGCGCTGACCAACGATAAAAAAATATAAAAAACGGCGGGAAATTAAAAATTCAGTTACAAACTTTTTTGAATTGAGAATAAGTTTTCATTGATTATCTACTTGTAAATCAGTAATTGGAATTTCGAATTCATCACACTTCAAACACTCCGATTTTTTTAATATTTTCATTTGGAACCTTTTTGCTTTTTTTTCATCTTTTTCTCAGAGTGCTAAAGAGTCCAAAAAATAAAACGAATTACTTTTGTAATAAACAAAGGCCAAGGCAAAGAAAGTAGAAAAAACAATGCACTTTTAGTACAAATGCAAAATTTTAATGTATCGACGTTTTATAAGTTATTATGAATAAAGAAGTCGCCCACATTACATTCATCGTAGAATCTTAACGGCTCTAAGTTTGTTTAACCGGCAGTACAAATCATTTGTCATCCATAAAAATCACCACTCTTTCCTTACAAATTCGACATTATTTCGTGCCAATGGCTTATTCGCGGTGACTAAATATATGGTAACAATTGATACAATTGCTGGTTCGCGAATATAAAAGCTCGTAATTATTGCTGCTGATCAGCCTTCAAGGTTGACAAAAAGGAATCGAGGTCGTACTCGTCGTCGTATTGCTGCTGCTCCCAAAGTTCAGGTAAAATTTCAAGTACCGAGCGACTCATGCCGGGAACGCCCGAAACTTTCGATACGCTGTTTTCTTCTCGAGAATTTGATCTGCCATCTCTGCCGTTATCCAGTGAAAACAAATCCAGCAACTGAAACAATTTCAAACTCGAATTTATCCCACGTCTCTCAATCCAAAACATTATTTCACAAAGCAGAACCAATCGCGTAATGACCTGATCAGTCCCCATCGTCACCAGAGAAGAATTCTCCGTGGAAATGACGGTGTTTGCCGTAAGGAGTTTGAACTTCTGCAGCCCCATGATCTTCTCTTCGACAGTTGCCCTGGTGATGAGTCGGTAAACGTTAACAACTTTTTTTTGGCCGATGCGATGCGCCCGGTCCATCGCCTGCAAGTCCTTCATAGGATTCCAGTCGTGTTCCACGAAAATGACCGTGTCAGCGCCAGTGAGATTCAATCCAAGCCCGCCGACCTGAGTAGTCAGCAAGAGCACGTCGATCGTGGGATCGGCGTTGAAACGTGCAACCACCGAGTGTCTTTGGGTCGCGGGTACGCTCCCGTCGAGTCGCAAATACGTCACGGTGGGCAAATGAGTGCGGAGCAAATCGTTCTCCACGATATCTAGCATCGCCTTCAGCTGGCAAAATATAAGAGCCCGGTGCTGGCTCACGAGTTGCTGCTGTTGCTGCTGGGGGAGTTGCTGCCCGAGTTGACCGTCCCCGAGACCTCCTGTGCCTGTAAAATTCTTTTGCTGCGGTTGACCAATGCCGCAGTCCAAAAGCAGTTGTTTCAGGGCTGGCAATTTAGCACCGTGCTCGATGTCCGCCAAAGTCGTCGATTGTTGTTTCAGCAGAGTGCAAACCTGGAAATTTGGGTTTCTCGTTAGTATGAATTCTTGTAAACTTTCAATTAAACGTTGGAATAAAGAATGTACCGAGGCATATTGCGGATGTTTCGGGCTAAGCACGAGCTTCGGGTGATTACAGACATTGCGCAGGTATCTAAGAGCCTCGAAAACGTGCCCGCCGTGGGGGTTTCCTCCAGAGGTCGCACCGGAAGTGCCGGACATGATGGTGGCCGAGTGTTTCGAGCGAAAGTCTTCGTACAGGCTGCGCTGCAGGGGCGAAAGATCGCAGTAGTAATCCTGAGTGATTTTCGGCGGCAGGTCCTGCAGCACGTCCTCCTTGTTCCTTCTCAGAAGAAACGGCAAAACCTATAAGAAAAACGAGATTAAAATCCTATTTCAAGTCAAAAAGCGAGACAAGAAAACCGACCTGTCTGTGCAGGGCTTCCATCGCCAAAGCCCCGGCTTCTTGTTCCTTTGGTCCCGCCTTTGGTTCTCTGCACGCCAAAATTGGCCTCGAGTATCTCGCGGCGAACTGCTTCTCGCTACCGAGAAATCCGGGCATGAGAAAATCGAACAAGGACCACAGTTCAAGGACGTCGTTCTGCACGGGGGTTCCTGAAAGAATAAGCCTGTGGTGCGCGCGCAATTTCTTCGCTGCTTTGGCACTCTTGGTCTTCCCGTTCTTGATGACGTGACCTTCGTCGAGGACGCAGTAGTTCCATTGAATCGCTTCGAAAAACTCGAGGTCCTTGCGTACGATGTCGTAACTGGCAACGACGAGTCGATATTCCTTTACTCGGGGACGCAGTTTTTCCCTCTCAGGAGGCGTCCCGGCGTACTGTATAACCGAGAGGTCTCGGTTCTGCAAGAATTTTTCAGCCTCGTAAACCCAGTGGCCGGTCAGCGTCGGTGGACACACGACTAAACTCGGCGGTGCTTGCGGGTTTTGGTGGTGATCAAGTACCAGGATGCACAGAGTTTGCAGTGTTTTCCCGAGACCCATATCGTCGCAAAGAACGCCGTGGAGACGGTAGCGGTTCAGGAAATTAAGCCAGTTAAGACCTTGTTGCTGATAAGAGCGCAGTTCTGCCGCCACCGTGACCGGGATTTGCGTGTCCGGGATGCTGCGGGGATTTAAAAGTTGCTCCAGGAACTGTCTTTCCTGAGCCCGCTCTTTTCTGTAATGTTTTGCACAAATTAGATAATTCATTTTGATTATTTTTCACTTCAAAACCCATTGATTCTTGAAACATTCTTACACGAGATGAGGAGGATCCGCGATCGCTCCCGGATCCAGGGGCAGCAGCTGCACGAGCGTGGCGAAAGTCGCGCTACAAGCAAGCCTCACGGCCGGATTTTGGTCGCTCATTCGACCGAGAAGAGGCACCATAAACAAAACCGCGTAAGGAACCACGCCGACCCCAAGACTGTCGACCAGACAAGTCAGCGCTTCCGCGGCTCCTTGTCGGCGTGCGTCCACCTGATCGGGCTCCGATATCGTCGGTTCATTTCCTTTATCCATATTATTCATTTCCAGCAGGGGAATGATGCTTTGAACGACGTGTCTCATGGTCTAAAACACAAATAAAAACGTAAAAATTCGATTTGTGAATCGGAAAATCAATGATGATCTTGTACAAGAGATCGAGCTTATAACAAACCTGCTCTTTATCGAGCGTTGCGAGCACAGCGATACAACGAGCAGCCATGTGCCTCACGGCTTTGTAAAGATGAGCCAGCATTTGACACAAGCGATTCAGGCACTCCATAATCGGCGGTAACAAAGACTGGTGAAGACTCGGTGCCAATGTTTCCAGTACTTGAAGATTAAATATCAATTCGTTTACTTTCTCAGGAGAGTCCTGAACCTCGTCCTTAACCGAATATTGTAGAATCTTCGGCACCATGAGTTTCCAGAGCTGAGGTAAACGCGTGGGTAATTGAGCGCCGAACAATTTCGCTGCGAAAAGAAATCGGATTCGTCAGAAAATTGCGACGGAACTGCAATTTACAAAATCATTCGGTGCGCACCGATTGACGTAAGAGCCAAAGTAGCGCCGCGACGCCTCGTCCCAGCGGCCTTAGCCTCGGGCTCGTCACAGGCGAGCAACTCCTCTAGAGGGATCTCGGTCGCGGGCGGTCTTCCGGGACCGCGACTGATGCTACTACCGCTGCCCGCTCCGCGGTTGTAAGCCACTCGCTCCGCGTGTTTCTGCCTGTTGCTCAACGTGAGAATGCCATCATTGTGATTCTTGTCCGAACTGTTGACGGCACGAGGAGTGAATTCGGTGTCCGAACACAGAAACATGCATAAATTCGTTGCTATCTGTCAACAGAAATAATCCAGAAGTTAAGAAATTCATTCGACATTGCATTACTGAACAAAAGTTTTACAAAAAAAAACACCTTGGGATTAGGCGAAGGTGTTCTATCGACACAGAGATCAACGAGGTGCGCGAGGTGTTCGGCAGCGAGTCTCTGGAGCTCTTCGTTCTCTTCGCGCTTTATCGATTCCATGAGCGGCTTCACCAGGGGGTTGATGGCTTGAGGAGGGGAGGGAAGGCAGTGCAGCATCGTGGCGGCGCCGGCGAGCGCCGCCATCGCCGTCACATTCAAGGCCTGCTGCTGCGCTGTCGTGCTGGCAAGCATGACCTCCAACGCTTTTCGTCGTTCTTCCATGCTTTCTATAAGTTTCGGTTTTACTTTGACGATCACGGAACTGTTGACGCAAGCCATTTGCAAGGAACCGGGTGAAAGCACAGGGCTCGCGGCCGTGCCACTACCAACGATCGCTACACTGTGCACTGGATTCGAGACGAGCACGGCGATTTGATCAACGGTCATTACGCTGTTGGCAGCGACCTCGAGAGGTACTTGCAACTTGTAATGTTTCAAGGTCGCTATGTAGTCTCGGCTTTCGTGTAGCAGGCGGGTAAAGGAGGCAGCCATTTCGTCGTAGTAAACGTTCTCGGCCAAACACGCTAATAATTTTTCCCTGGAAACGAAAAAGCCTTTGATTAATTTTAATAAGAACATTTTGATTGAAACGTGGGTAAAAAAGCATTAGTTTTACCTGAGAATATCTGGTACGAACGGCGTTTTTGGGAGTTGCAGAACCGCCCAGTGAGCCATCGTTAGTCCCGCGACCGTCCTCTGCAAAGCAGACCTCGACGCAAGATGCGCCAATAAAACTTTGGCGTAACAAATCTCCGGGCTGGGAATGTCTGCGGTGTAAACGACGCCAGGCGCCGGTTTGACGACGTAAGTGGAGAGCAGACCCAGCATCCTCGCGGCCATACATCGGGATCGCACGACGTTTGCGTGCCTTGTGTTCTGCGCCACCGTTTCAATTCCACCGATGTAAACTTTTAGTTCCGAGTTCGGTTTGAGTCCTCCCTCGGGTTGTATTTGAGCCGTTTTTGCGGTGGCTTTGTGAGTTGGCGAAGGTTGGTTGGGCGACAGCGACGAGGGCGATGGGGGAAGCGAAGACTGCGGAGGCGCTGTAACGGTGACGAGGAGACTCGTGTTGAAAGGAACGTGTTCAGGCTGCATGGCAAGGCAAAGCCACGTGCTAATGAGGGGACAGGCCGCATGCAACAGCAGTTCCAGGTCGCTGCGGACGACTAGATTCTTCCAAACGCGCTCGGCCACTTCCTGAATCGCGGGCACGTGTTCGATCAGGACTCTCTGAAAGACGTGACGCAAGGCTTCCTGCAGCACAAACCCGCCACCGCCTCCGTCCACACCCCAGCGTTCTTTTACATCGACTGAGTTGTCTCCATCCTCGCCTGTCAAAGTTTGTAACGTTTGCAGGGTCGCTTTTCGTACACTGGAACTCGCGTGACTCAGGAAAGGCCAAAGACGTGGTAGGACCTACGAATTTTGGAAAAGAGTTTTAAGACGCACATGGTTACAAGATTTTTTCAAAATCGAGACATAAACATTTAGTACTTGTGACAATGGTTGAGGAGTGAGACAATTTCGCGCTGCCGGAAGCGACAGAATCGCAGCCAAAAGCCCCATGAAGCTGTTACAAGCGGCAGCTAGATCGTCCTGTTCGCGCAGCAGTTTCCATAATCTTATCACGACGGACTCTAGCTGTTCAGGTTTTAGAAGCCGGGGCAGTGATGACGCTACAGGAATCAAAGCGCTCGCGGCAGCAGCACCTACGTCGTCCACAGGATCCGCTAGGCCTTTTATAACCGTGGGAAAAGCCGTGGGCAAGAGATCATCCAAAAGGTCGTCGCGCACGGCCAGAAGGTACTTAAGCGCGAGGAGGGCGCCGTGTCTTGCTTCCCATTCGTTGTGCTCTATCAGCTTCAGCAGCTCCAACAGAACTCCCATCAAGTCCTCGTGACTGTTTCCTATAGTTTTCTTTTCGCCCGACATCATGTACACGAGAGACCCCAAAGTTTGAGCACAGGTTTCGCGCACAGGCGCGACCACCTGGTCGGAAATGAAATCCCCAAAGCGATCCAGTCCGAGGACGCAGAGCAGACGCAACGCCGCATCCACCAGCCACTTTCGGTGATTCTCGTCCATCTCTTCAGCCGTTTGATCTCTGGATTTTCCCGCGCCTGTTGAAGAAAAAATACGAATTAGAAATCGAGGAAGCGAGAGTTTTTCGGAAAAAAATTATCAACCTTTTCCATGCAATCGAATGAGCTCCCGAAGCGCCGTCGCTGCTCCATGTCGAACCTCCCACTTCTGACTAAAAAGATCATGGCACAAGTTTTCCGCAAAAGGTTCGAGAGGCCAATCGACCACTGAATCTGGCCAACAGCCCGTGCTGTCAGGAACGCTGCATCCTTGTTCCCCTGAGCCACTCGTACTCCACCACATTTCAGATGACGCGTCTTCCAGCTTGATTTTCTTGATTTGAGTCTCCGAAGCGCCGCTCTGGGATTGGTTATTGGAATTCGCGGACTCCGAAGACTCGTCCGGGTCGCGGGAACGTTGTTGTTTCAATACCGACTGTCGAGCCTGAAAAAGTAATCAATGATAATCTTCATTCATTATAAATCGCAGAAAAATGTGTTCCTCGCCGCACCTTTCGCCTGGCTCGATTCATCTCTCGCCTGCTCAAACCCTCGGCCGGATCTCGCAAAGTTTCCCCTACTGGAATCCTTTCATTTTTCACGCTGGAAGACGTGATTACCGGTCTGAGATCGTCGGCAGTGAACAAATCGCTCGGCTCGACGCCCATTAATCTGGGGTGCAACCCCAGCTTCGCAGCGATGATTTTCTCATTTTGATTGGTTATCGACGTCTGATCTCCTTCCACCACCACCAAGTCGTACTCGCTACCCTCGGATCCGGTCAAATGTGTGCTCTTTTCCAGGACCTTTCGCATGTCAAAGCCTTTCAGGCTCAGTTTGCGACTTTCGTTGTACATTTTGCGATCGGAATTTGAATTTTCTGCAAAAAAAACAAGACGTTGAGTCGTGAAATTAAAGATATTTTATTCGGGGATTCCTTATTTACCCAAATCTTTGATAGGTTCCGGGTCCCACGGAGGAACCTGGGATAAAATGGCCTGGATAGCGTGAGCGGCCGATACACGAGTGTCCCATTGCGGAGATTTTAGCAGGACGGAAACTCTCCCAAGCAGATGGTGCAACTCGTGTGGGTGTAGCTTCTGCACCTCTCCCAACTGCTGCGCCGCCGCTCTTTTCGTCACAGCGTTCGTTCCCGTCTCCAAAAGGATGAAAAGTCTGTCCAGCCTGCGAAAAATTTGCAATATTCAGTACCATTTTACCTCGAAAATATTGGAATGAAATGTAAAAAATATTACCTCGATGTCATGATACTCGTTCTCTTCGTCCCTGTCTGAAAAATGACATATCGCAGTGTTTATTACGTAATAATACGTATGTAAAATTGAAGGAAATGTATTTTTATGTAAATGGCACAGGAAGTTTTGTTTAAAAAATCGCGTGTCATCAAAACAAAACATTTCATGGCGTTTCCTGCTTGCGCCATATGACAAAGAAATTTTATTTCATTAATAACAAAAGTTGTCTTGTTTCCTTGAATAGTTTACATTTTCTAAACGAGTTGTTATGTAATCATTTAATTATGAAACACATTTACCGATTTGGGTGTAAAACGTGGTCTTTTCGGGTAATTGCCGAACGTTATTCGTTGTTTACGTACAAAACTGAAGGATGTTATGTGCTTCGAAGTCGGTACAATTTTGATAATACAATCTATTGTACGACTTACGAGTCACGCAATCGATTATCTTTTTAGTATAATCAATAATTATTACATTATATTCATCCATATTTACATCGTTAACAAAATTATTCATTAAAAAAATTTACTTGCGGACGAAATTTCCAATTTTTAGATTTACGAAACTTACGAATGTTTTTTTTTCTACATTTTCGAGCGAGTCTCGCGAAAAAGAGGACAATTTTTTTCTACAATACTCTTTTAGCGAAGAAACGTCAAAAGAAATTTACGGTTATCGACTCTGCGAATCGCGCGAAAAGCGCGATAGTAAAATTCGCCATTTACGAGGACGCGTCGACGGAGCGCTATGTAATAACATGCACGTACATAACAAAAAAGATAAACACGTCGAATCGTTATTGATCGTGGGAGGCGGAGAAATTTCGGCGATCGAAACATACGGTTTTCTCGGGGCATCGATTTTTTTGGAATAACGGGCACGCGAGAAAAATGACAGGAAATGTGTAATATTGCGTCGAGGGTGCGGAGAAAGAGGCAAAGATATGTCAAAGTTACCTGGTGTTACTTGCTCGAAAGATCCTTATCTCTAGCAGTTCAGCTAACCCGCATTGCCGTTTCCCACTCGAGGCTTTTTTCGAAAGTCACATCACGCCGTTTGGTGCATCGCAATCGACGACAAAGTGGATCATTTATCAAATTTTTCGGAGAGAAACGCATGTTACAAGCATCAAATTTATACTGACAGCCATATTGCTGGGGAACCACAGTTTTGTCCCCCTATTTTGCCCTGATTGGTTGGTTCTTTTCATCGAATGTATCGAGGGGTAGAAAAGAGTTAAGAAATTATTGGAACAATGCGCTAAATGCGCAAACCACTTCACGATGAAAGAAACTCGATGATGTAGCGTTTTTAAATATGGCTATGAATGAGAGGGAATAATCTTGTGAAATATTAATGCATAGCGTTTAATGTCCCCGAAAACGCGAAATTCGAACTCTCGCGGAACGCGGTACCTGGACGATCCAATCACGGCTTGGGATTTCTGGCGCGAAAGTACGAATTTAATTTCTAAGCTGATTTCATTTTTGTAGGTAAAAATAACGAATGTAGTTTAAAAATAATTTTGTGTACTTGAAATGGTTTTAGAATTGTTTCGGTATTATTTCAACTAGATCAAAATTTCGATTCGCCAAAACATCTTTTATTTTTCCGGAATTTATTAAATGTTTATTAAATTAAACACTGATTTGTATTAAATTGCAAGTTGTGTTAGTCACTTCACAGTAAGTATATACATTCAATTTATGGCGCACAGAATTTAGAAATTGAGCGTCTGGGTGTTAAAACTCGCCGCGCGCTCGGTAAGAATGAGCGTTTTAACAATTATATTCCCAATTATTCGACTTTCTGAACTTTAATAAGTGGAATTTTGCTGATTATCATGTTAATTCCTCCAAATAACTGATTTTTAGGATTTTTTTATAGTGTGGTAAATTAAAAACCC
>JABFQM010002916.1:0-13339 GCA_022816865.1 Zelostemma sp. ZL-2020
AGTAAATCGCACTAGTGCGTAAAGAAATTTTCGTCTGTTTTCGTCATCGTCTGCAAAAAAGGCGATTTTACAAACGCTCAACAGGCATGAAAAATGGCGGTTTTTGTGCATGTGTTACAAAAAAAATATTACTGCGCTTTTTTTTCTCAAGTACACAACGAGAACGATGAGTTTCTCGTTGTTGAGAAAAATATGCAAATTATCTTTTGCGACTTTTTTTCTTTTGTTTCACAAAGAGCGCTTTTCATACTTCCCTCGGGCGCTCAATACAAACCGACTCGAAGAAACGAGATTCCATTCAATCAAATCCAAATATTGCTGTGGTGAATAGTAAGGAAAGTTACTAAACGAAACGGTATTTTCATTGGATGCGACTTATCGTACGATCGATTATTATGAAAAATTGCCGAATTATGATAAACGATTCAAATTGAAAATGCATGTTGACTTGGAAGAAAACAACTTTTCTTTCAAACTCTTTCGCGATTGTTTCGGTAGGAATCGTAACTTTCAACGACGTCAAGCTTGTTTGTCATCGCGAGATTTTTGAATTTAAAATAAGTACCCAGAATTGGTAATTCCGATTGGTAAATTATCTTGGCAATGGCAATTAGAAATGCTTTTAGAGAATTTTCTACTTCCACATATGTGACGCGATCTGAGAAAAGGGACCTAGGCTTCCTAATGTAAACACTTCAGTCAAAGCGCTTTATGATAGTCCCAAACTCGGGCTCTAAAAGCGGATGCATTGCTTTTGCGTTTTTGTCCAGCAAAACGCTAAACGCTTGCGTATCGCTTCCGAACAATAGACTGGCGTGAGCGCTAAGTTTTTGACTACGAACGAAAATACCAGTCGAAAACTGAGCGCTCACGCCAGTCTATTTTTTAGAAGCGACACGGTAGCGTTTAGCGTATCGCTTGACAAAAACGCAAAAGTGGTTGTAAGTAGAAGGGGAAGTTTTCAGGTAGCCTTTCAGCACGCTTAGATTACACTTTGAACTGCTGTATTTTGAAGTCTTATCTTCACTCTAATTTTTCAAATGAACAAATTCTGATTTTCTCACGGTAGATGTCCCAGTAATGGACCGGGCCGTGACATAAATACAAAGGACGTGATTATTATTATTTTTTTCTACAAAATAAAAAGCTGTCGTTTCAGACAACACTCGTAGATAATAATAATTTTCAATTTTAATCGTAATCACGTTTTTCCCAACCATGTCCGTTACTGGGAAATTCGCGCTTCCGACTACTTAATTGCACGTATTTAAAAAACTAATTACAACTGTACAAAAACAGAAAATGCAACTTGTTCTTAAGAGAATTCTACATTGTTTACGAATAGAACAGAATCTAGAAAGTTATTTTTCACTTGAAAATCAGCGTTTGAATTTCGAATTTTGCTTAAGTGGTCCATTACTATGGGACATTTACCTTAGAGCAACTCAAGAAGTACCCGAATCAGCAAAAACACGGAAAACGATTTTTGGACGCCACACGTCACATATTATATATTGTACGTAATTGGGTGAATTCTGAATAATCGTCAACATAACGGCATTTTTAATTAGAGAATTATTCATTTTTGGAATGGATTCAAAAAATGCGCCGTATTATCCGTCGTTGTAAATTTTTCACAACTATACGTTCACGGTAAGTTTTAATATGCCTATCATATAGCAACCATTTTTCTTTGGCATTATCTTCCGCGTTGCAAAACAAATGTGACCATCGCGCCTGCTTTTCCGCTCGTATTTTACAACTTGTTTTCTTCGATTTTTCAAACCAATCGCCTCAGATCCATTTTCATGATTTCAGGTGAAAACACGCTCTCCACGTCGATTCCCGGAAAAAATGCATTTCGTCAACCCTTATAAATTCCCCCCGCGTTCGTTGAGCTATAACGATTTTGACGAATCGCAATGACCTGCACCGAGGGCGACATCAAGTTTCTGGTAACTGTGATTTCAACAAAATTTTCGACTGGTTGAAACTGTTAAAAGAATGACACTTTTGCCGGGGAAAGACGGAAATCTGACTGAACGGATTGAAACGACGAGTCGAGGCAGTCGAAAGAAAAAAGGGACCGACGTGACGAATTGAGTAACATGAAAAGATCAAGGGAGAGCGATGCCCGGAGTACGAGTGGAGGCTGTCGAGAGACGAGGGAAAAAGACGATAAACGTGGAAGTACCGAGTGTCTCGAAGTCGAGCAAACAAAGCAATTTTCCACTTCTTCGACTCCAGTCACCGATCCCAGACCCTGCCCTCGCTGTCCAATTATCTGTATTTCTATGTTACACGTCTTATTATCGACCCGCTCTCTATACTGTCGAACGTATCCAAGTCGCAAATAAAAAGGAACAACGCAGAAATTCAAAAATCTTTCAAGTTCGGGAAATTTATTATTTCGGGAAAAAGTCGAAACGATTTGAAGTTTTGTTAACAAAATCACTCGAATCTTTAATGACATTTGTCGTTCCGAAATAAATATTCGTATTTTTTCTCGCAGATTCTTTTAATATTTTGTTGAATCCATTTATATTGATTAAATGTAAACAAGTTTTTTTTGAATAGACGAGGTACTACTAAGCCTGCTGGGTAAGTTATTACGATAATAATTGATTTTGAATGTTTTTACAGGTTCAAATAATAATAAACAAAATCAAATGGCAAAAGAAAAAACAATTCGGATAATAGGAATGAAAAACAAAGCATTTATTAAATTGAAAGTAATACAAAGTACGCAAATAAATGAATGATGTCAATGATTTTTTTATCACGTAGAGGAGCATTTTATTACTATTCGTTTAGTAATTTATGATAAGAAAATTCATCTGACCGAAATGAGACTGATTTGATGTCGGAGAATTTTTCGGAAAAAATTACCGTGCAATTGCGGTATACTCGGGACATCGAGGTGTGAAGATAAATTGTATTATTATCACGGTTGGCCACGATACATTTTACCGTGACCACTGTAAAACTTGTCTATATGCCCATGATATCCCGAGTTTACCGTGATTGCAGGATACTTTTTTTGAGAAAAAAAATTCTCTCCATGTTTAATAATTTAAAGAATTATTTGAAAAGTGTAAATAAAATCGAACCTTATCATTTCATTTCATAAAAGTTTTGCAACAAGTTTCTTAACCTCGGACTGCACTTCTTCTACGCAAGTTAAAGAAAAAATTACACGAAATCGTGAAGTATTGGTGTATTATTGATGTAAGTATTGATTTTTCACTTGATTCGCCATTTTACTTAGTCCATTCGAAAAAGATTTCATTTGTTTCAGAAGACTGTTATTTGTTTCAGAGCGATTACGTCAAGCAATTCATCCCGGAGTCGAAAAGAAAACCATAATATCAAGGACAACATGCTGTTTGGAATTGGCGAATACCCATCGAAGTGGCCGAGAACATCCGTAATGATAGAAAAATTGCTTCCGTGGTGAATAACCAATTTTTATCTTTCGAATAGGTTGAAATTTGATATAAAAACATTGTCTTAATCAAAATTTCAACGAACAAAACATTTGACGAAAAGAATTTTCAACGACGAATGTAATTAAAAACTGTTGAAACAATGAATGGATTGATGAAAAAATTGAGTACAGATAGTGAAAACGATTAAGGGCCTACGGGAGTAAAAAAAGACAAGGATGAAGCGGGGAAAAATAAAGGATAGAGCGAGAAAACTTTGCGCCGTCCTGTACGTCGCAATAATTGAATAAACCGAGAAATAAAAATACTTTAACAACCAGTACCAATTTTTCTAGCCGGTGAAACCGATTCGAAGCACACACGGTAGTTATGAATATGTAAAAAAAATTCCGAAATATCCGAGGTGTCAAAATCCGATCGTCCATGTTTGACAGCTGACAGCTGAACAGACGGATGTACGTGAAATTAGATGCGCGGTCGCGCGCGCAGTTCACGTACATCCGTCTGTTCAGCTGTCAGCTGTCAAACATGGACGATCGGATTTTGACACCTCGGATATTTCGGAATTTTTTTTACATATTCATAACTACCGTGTGTGCTTCGAATCGGTTTCACCGGCTAGAAAAATTGGTACTGGTTGTTAAAGTATTTTTATTTCTCGGTTTATTCAATTATTGCGACGTACAGGACGGCGCAAAGTTTTCTCGCTCTATCCTTTATTTTTCCCCGCTTCATCCTTGTCTTTTTTTACTCCCGTAGGCCCTTAAGGTCCCCCGCGTCTTTGAATGGCACGATTTTTTTTCAGTACGAGGTCGCTCTTCAGAGATTATTTTCGACTTTTCCGATTTCGGCTCGGTACATTTTAAGTGACGAAAAATTGGTCAAAAAGCTTGGATCTTTATCTCTAGCGCGTAACGGTTTCGGGCTTTGTCGAAGAAGCGGTTTAATGGACAAATTTTGTGAATGAATTTTCAATGCTTTCCGCCTTGCTGCACTCGTTTGAAAAAACACTTTCGGAATCGCCGAACGGAACCTTTAGTGTCCTTTGTCATGGTTTCCATTTGTCGACTCGTATACATTAACTTTTGCTGGATGTCGGAGCTTATTTTTATTCCTTTTTTACCTGATTGCAATCCAAGTTGAATTTGTTTAGGAAAATTGATGGAAGAATGTGAGAAACAAGCTACGAAATTCTACGAATTTTTATTACCGAAAAAAATGTTATTCCGGTGAAGAATAAAAAAACTTTCAACGAATTATAGAAAACTGCAAAATTTCAAAAGGAAATTGAAATTTGAAATTTTATAACTTTTCAAATTATGGCGCACTTCATTTATATTTTATTCTTGATTTTGAAAAATTGCGTTTCGGGATATGTAAAGTTGAATTCCAAAATAATTTTTTCTTGGTAAATAAAAAATTTCAGATTCGGACGAAAATGCGCTAACTTTTCACTGGCTTTTTAAAGATTTTCGGGTTTTTCGACAGCCCTGAAAAGACGCAAAAATTTACCCCAGTTTGTTGTAACTTTTTTCCAATTTTGCATTCTCCAAACACAAAATTTTCATCTACCTCCCGATCTAACGAAACTCAAAATATAGATTTGAGTTCGCCTTTTAAGGAGGCCCCATATAAAGTAAAACAATAAAAACATCAATGACTGCTTTTCTGTAAAAGACAAAAAAATCAATAAATTTTTGGAATTTTGTCAAAAAGCAAATAACAGAAATGGTCCAAGCATAAAAAACGCCATAAATAATTGAAATAGCATAAATTTTACTGCAAAATGTCGTAACTCTTTTACAATCAAAAAAGTCACAAAAAACATACAAATATAATTTACACATCCACAAAGACGATACAAAACATCGAAACAACGTAAAATATTCCGAACATTTTTCAAATAACGGACCTTCTCGTTTCCGGCGACAGCGTAATATTATTCGCAGGTTTTCACGACCTTTCGTTATTTCTAGCATATTACTTTTCCGCGACTGTTCGTTAATGCCCAGGAAGTGGGAGGAGAAATGATGAGAGCATTTTTGCCTTAACTCAATTTATTTACACGTAAATATATTATCACTGTGATCGCTATAACTCTCGAGATACGATCTATCCAGCTACAGCCTCACCTTCATCTTTATTGGCGAGCGTAATATTTCTTGGCTACAGCTCGCGAGAAATATATGAGCTCGGGTGGCTGTGAGCGTCGGTTTGGTATGATGATGATAAGCATCGAAAAGCGCGCGGGGAGGTTGGAACAGCCATCCGTAATACTGTTCGAGTCTCCCTCCCGGGGAAAAAAGTAACAATCCTCCACGACTCTCATACCGCTCGCCGACCTCCCGAAAATTGGCATCCGCAATCACATTTAATTAATGTTAACTATTATTTAATGCGCCGCACCGAAACCTGCTTCGGTGACTTTGTACAAGTCGCCTCGACTCGCATCCTTGCGCACATCAGGCAAATGTAAAAAAGGTTCAGTCTTTCGAATCGTTAGCATCGATCGTTATTTCGCCGTCGAGCCAAAAAACTTGAGGCTTTACAATACAAAATTGGGCTGCATTTTACGATTGCAATTCGCATCGAATGCGAAATTTTTTCCTCTTTTTCTTTCTTCTAATCAGTCAAGTATTGTTATCAAATTTTTTTGATTAACAGTTGTTTCGAGATGGCAATGCTGTGGAAATTTACGATTCGCTTGTTAACATTTGAAACGATGCGCAACATACATGTCCGAAACACGATGCGGAAGTAACATTAACACTTAATATTTAGACTTAAAAAATTGTCATTTGCCCAACATCACAAAGTCGCATCGTCATTTCTGCCAAACGTTGTATCGCGTGAAACGCAAGTCGAGTTTCGCTTTAGAAGGAAAACAAAGACATTTGGAATTTCGACAACGCGCTTATGTACAGTTGTATTCCATTACTCGATGGGGGGAAAAATCAAATTTTAAATTTCGGAAAAAAGAAGAAGAAAGTTAGTAACAAAACTGAATGTAAATCTCGAGAAGGAAGCCAGGACAAAACAAATTTCCAATGATTGAGCAGACGTAAATTAGCAAAATATGGCAACGTCTCCTTCTCTCTCTTTCTCTCTAAAATAATTGCACTTGGTAACATTTTCTCTCTTGGAAAGAAAAAAACGAAAAATAAATATACAAGAGAAGAAAAAATCTGGATCGTTTTGTGTAAACACATATAAAAGTATGTTTCTGCGTGTACGACAGAAATAATTGTATGGCATCTAGGAGAGAAAGCTTTGAGAATTTGCAGCAAAGTTGATTTCCAAAAATCGATAGCTATGTACAGGAAACGGAGACACATATATACGCGACACGGCACACGTTCATTTAACTGGGTACATACAACAAGGTTTGTTTTTTACGTAGAATACGGGAATTGTCCATCCGATATTGGCGGAAGGATTTCATGTAAGTGACCAAAGTCATGGAGACTAGAAATGCGTGTCGACCTCGCGCGTTCGGCGACTTACATTAAATCGCTTCAGGCTTTTTTTTTCAACAAAGTGATTTTTAACTACATCTATCGTTATATCTAGATCGGATTATAGCGGTCGATGTTTACTTGAAGACGCGCTTACGCTATGACCAAAGGCTCGTCATCGGAGAATCCTAAAATCACCGGAGTATCATCTTCGTCTGTAACCAAAAATGCTCTCGTCAAATTTCATATTCCATCAAATCATAAAACATTTAAACTCACCCAATCCATCGGTAGTTCCCGGGAATGTAGCCTGTCCTCTCCTCGTGTCGTAATGACTGTTTTCAAACTGCCTAAAGTTGTTTGACTGTCGTCGGTGTCTAACAATAAAATACGCCGTCACAGCGCCGATGGCCACGACCATTAAACAAATGGGAATGACGAACGACAGAACGCTCGAAGGTTTCATTGATCCCGTTCTCTGCGACACTGCAAAAATGTACCCAAAAAGTCAGTTCCGCAAATGTAAAAAACCTCTTCGACAAAACGAAGAAAAAACTCACAAGATGGAACAACTCTTCTGGTGATTTCGCTCATGAGACTTTGGTAACCGTCTACCGTAACAAGAACAACGCCAAACGAGTAAACAATCCCGGGCTCGACATTGTTGTAGACGAAAGGCGGTGCGTTAACCTTAAAAACTTTGGCGTTCGTCGAGGCAAGATTTTGACCGCTCACGCCCACGTACACTTCGTAATGCTTCAGCTCCTGTTTCTTATCCGAAGACTTATTATTCGACCAATAAAGAACAAAGCTTTTATTATTCTCGTTGTATTCGGCCTGGACTGTGTGCGGCGGCAAAATCGGCGGCGCTGCGTAAGTCACGGGCTGACTTGGTATCGCGTCCTTGACATCGGTGGCGATCGTGACGCGGTACAACGCGCCCAATTTCACGTCCTTGAACACGTGTTTCAGCGCCGTCTCGTTTGTCGCTGGTAGCACCCTCGTCGACGTTGTATTCAGAATCAAATCCTTGATCGTCACCTTCAAGATAAAAAATGCATGTTAATTCAAAGGAACTGCAAATTCAATCTCCCGAAACAATACTCACGGTGTAACTAACGGGTTCGTCCAGAGTAAAACAACTCGCGTTCCACAGAACCAGCATCAGCGTCGCAGCTTTGTCAAACGGAGTAACTCGGACGTGTTTCGGCGCGGCTCTGGCATTGTAGTGCGTGGTCGCGCGAGCCGGTTTGCTCAAGGGTCCAACTCCGTACTCTCCTTGGACGCCAATAGCGAAAATATAAGTCTCGCAAGCTTCCAAATCCTTGATGGTGTACGACAAATCGGTGGTTACGTGCATCGGATCTGAAACGGCAAAAACTCGTTAATAATCATTGAAAAGAAAACAAGTTGATCAAGCAAAAACGTCACGGACCTTGGAAAAGTGACTTCATGTCCAGAGCATAATGAATCGCGTACTTCCACTTGATCTTAATCGGGCTTTTTACAGGGTCCCAACTGAGTTTCACGGTAGTGCCATGGGCCTTGACCAAAACGGCATCCAGTTTCGTAACAGCGGGCAAAGGTCCCCCCGTTGTCCTGCCCATAACAAAGAACGGCTTCCCAACATAATTTTTCTTGAACGCGCTAACTTCAAAAGTGTAATTCGTGCCAGGCGCCAATGGCGTGAGCTTAATTTCATTGGTCAGCGTGGTGTTTGTGTGCAGCATGGGATACGGCAACGGTGCCCTGGGCGTGACATTGTACCCCTCGGCTCCTTCGACCTTTTTCCAGGTCAGCGTTACCGAAGTGTTCGTACTCTCGGTAATCTTGAGGTCCTGAATATCCTCGATGATCGCGGCGCCATCGAAGACCAACGTGGTGATTGTGGAAGAAACAGAATCAGCCTTTCTATTCTTGGCA
Source organism: Zelostemma sp. ZL-2020 (assembly GCA_022816865.1). NCBI lineage: Eukaryota > Metazoa > Arthropoda > Insecta > Hymenoptera > Platygastridae > Zelostemma > Zelostemma sp. ZL-2020. The sequence continues at coordinate 8,825 of JABFQM010002916.1, forward strand.
ACGACCCAGAATAAGTAAGGCTTTCCGCTCTCGGGCGAGATGCCGACGAGGATGGCAGTTTTCGACGTGGAATATTGCCTCGGAGGAAGCGGGGGCGTGACAAAAACTTCGTAGCCGGTAATGAGACCATTGGGATGCAGCGGCGGCCTCCAGCTGACCTCCACGATGGTGCCGTTTTTCTGCACGACAGCTACGTTCACCGGCGCGGACGGAATGCTCTCGGCGGTCATGGCGAGGTGGAATTTAGCCGGAGGGGAAACGCTGCTCTGGCCCTTGTGCCTCACATACACCGTGAGATTGTATCGTGTAAACGGCTGTAGATTTGTAAATTGGTATCCAATTTCTTGTGTCCAGTTACTGGAGTTCGTCCATTTTGCTCCGGATTCGACTTTCGCGATAGACGCGAGATATTCCAGTTCCACGTTTTGCGTCTTCGGAGGTGCCCAGGAGAGATACAGAATCGTGGCGTTGGTCGGGTGTTCGACGACGTTCATCGTGAGGACTTGATACGCTAACGAGCTGTTTTTCTCGCAATTCTTTTCATCGGTGCTGTCGAGACAGTCTCTTCTTCCATCGCAGTAGGACGAGAGCGGCACGCAATTGTTTTCGTCGCAGGGGAAGTAGCCCGCGTAACAAGAAGGCGTAGCGGGAGGACTCGGGTGTTGTTCGTGACAGCCGTGTTCGTCGCTACCGTCCAAACAATCGTCGACTCCGTTACAAATGTCGGTAAGCGGTACACAGGAACCGTCGACGCGGCACATAAATTGCTCTTCGCGACAATTAACATGAAGCTCGCAAAAGGCCTCGTCTTCGTTAGACTGACAATCCCCGGAGCCATCGCAGACCCAGGATTCTGGGATACACGCGCCATTATTACATTGAAACTCGTGTTCGCCGCAATTGCTGCTCGCTTCCGTCGACGTCGGCGGTTCCGACTGCTCGTAAATGTTGCCGCATCCCATTTCATCGGAGTCGTCTCCGCAGTCGTCGACGCTGTCGCACTTCCACCAATACGGCACGCACTTTCTGTTTTCGCACATAAACATCCACTCGTTGCAGGAATTCGTTGGCAGGATGGTTGACATCGGCGGTGGCGGTGTAATGGACGTGCAGTTTTGTTCGTCGGTGCTGTTCGGACAATCCGGCTCGCCTAAAAATAAAATTTTCAAATTAAAATAAAAGAATACAACTCTCGCTAAAATTGTGATATAAATCTCACCATCGCAAACCCAAGATCGGTAGATGCAACCGTGCATGCCCGAGCTGGCGCCACAGTCGAACTGCCAAGACTCGCACTTCATGCTAGCGCAATCAACCTCGTCGGTACGATCTTTGCAATCCGGCTCGCCATCGCACTTCCACGTCCTCGGAATACAAGACTGATCTGATTTGCAGGTAATTTCGTCCGTTTTACAAACGCGTTTAGCCACACTAGTCGTGCAGTTTTTCTCGTCAGAGCCATCCTGACAATCGTCTTCGCCGTCGCAGTACCAGCGGTGCGAGATACATCGTCCATTGTCGCACTTGAACTGCGAGTCCGTACAATTCGAATACATGCAATTCATCTCATCTTTGCCATCGCGACAATCTCGGTCCTGGTCGCAAAGCCAATAGTGCGAAATGCATTTGTTAGTGTCGCATTCAAATTGGCTGGGTTGACAAGTGGCGCGGTTACAATTTTGTTCGTCGGAGCTATCGCCGCAATCGTTGTCACCGTCGCATTTCCAAAATTCAGGGATGCAGACGTTGTTGTTACAGGCAAACTGATTGCCAGCGCAGGTGTGCGCGACGCGCGGGCAAGTTCCATTGGAGAAGGGCTCGATATTGTTTGGGTTACCCGGACACATGCATTTGCCATTGGTCATGACCATGCCATCGGGACAGAGGCAGACGTAAGTGTCATTAGGAGCACCGAGGCAGAGATACTGGCAGGGCTTGGACGTGCATTTGTTGGTCCCAGTTTGAATTCCATGCGCAAATACTTTGAGGTCCATAAGGCCCGTCAACTGTCCAATTATCGTCGAGATTCCGCGACCGTGATCCTTGTCTGCCACGAAAATCATAGACTGTTTCCAGTCGTCCCAGTACATGTTGTCCTTGAACACGGCAATAGCGAAGGGATGAGAAACACGCGCCACGTCGGAGATGATCTTACGGAAATTTTCACCCTCGAAATCGGAACAACCGATGTAGTCTTCGCGCGCGTCGACCCAGTAGATGCGTTCGGATATGTGATCAATGGTAATGCCTGAAAGAAGTAATTTTCCAAATTCAGTAAAGTTTACTTTGGTTTTCGGATTTTTAGAAACGTACCGTTGGGCCACTGGACCCAGACGTTGAACAGTCTTTTGATGTTGGTACCATCGAGATTGGCTCGGTTGACCGAGGCGTTTCCAGGAGCCCAATCGGTCCAAAACATGTAACCCATCATGGGATGGACCGCGATCCCTCGCGGCTTTTGCAGGTTGTTCGGTCCCAAAATGGTCCTGCGCATTCTGCCCATGTTGTTGATGTCGGTTCTGATTACCTGGATCCTCATCTTCACGCCGTCTACGAAATACAGGACGTTGGAAACCCAATCTAGAGCCATTCCTTCGATCGAGCTAAGGTCTGTTTCCACGAGAATCTCTGGACTGCTTTTTCCATCCTTTAGGCATTGTCTTCCGATGGTGTCGTTTACGATATCAGCCCAGTACAGGCAATTGTTACGCATGTCAAACTCGATGGCAATGACGTTCTTCAGACCAGTGACTGGCATTTCCTCCAATTTCGAGTCTTTTAGATTGATTCGCGAAATGTGCTCCCTTTGAGCAACCAACAAAAATTCCGGAATTTCTTCGACGGGGCATGGAATCTGAAAAAGTACAATGGGTAATTTTGGCTGGAAATGAAATACTTCAAAGCTAAATGAATAATGTACCGGGTCGTGCTCGTAAAACTTGGCACGCCCGCCCATGCAAGCGTCGTCGATTTTCTTGACGTAACCCTTAGTTCTGTTGTAGAATTTGCCAGCTTGACAAATTTCAGGGACTTTATACGGATCGTACTCCAGTGTTTTGTTTCTCTCGCACGAGAGGTACCACTCGCTGGGCTCTAGAAGACTCTTACGAACGAAACCGTAGTCGCAAATGTAATCGTTGATGTCGCAGGGACAAATTTCCGTGGTGATCGGTCTATCTTTGTCGAGGCCGGTGTAACATTTTGCCTTTGGTGCGCGGCGCTGATAAATTTCCTTTTTTCCCAAAACGCATTTGGGATTGTTGCGATAATCGGAAACAGGCGGCGACCAGAGTTTGTAATCGTCTTCCTTGCAATCTCGTTCGAAAACTTTTCTCAGGTCCACCTACGTAACATGAAATTTGCATCAGTACATCAAACATAATTTATTTCGGACATTTTTACTTTGATTATGAGCCATTTGTGCATTCCGCTGCCGGATCCAAACATGGTAAAGACTGTCGTGTTTTCTCCGGGTTCCGTCATGAGACCGTAAACTCGCAGCATTTGCTCGCTGAATGTATACATCTCCCAAGTCTCGCCCTCGTCTACAGAGTACAAAATGTCTCGCGTTTCGCCGCGTGTTTTAAAATACTTGACGGCTACGAGGACGCCGCCGTGATCTCCCATATTGAAAAAGTAATAGTCTTCGAGCATTTGCTCCCACTTTTTCCCGGCGTCTCGAGATATAAAAAGTCCTGGGTGACCCTTGAGGCTCGAGCCGTACACTCCGGTCGCCATTATTATTCCTGGCGCTGATTTGGAGCTCATAATAGAAGCAGAGCGGGTCACAGGATACAACTGGCTGAATTTCTGGCTCAGATGCAGCGTGCAATCTTTCGAACAATGAGGACGGTTGGGGTGTGTCTAAGATAACAGAAAAAAGTGTAAATTATAAACTCGAATACTTTGTCGCATTGGAAAATTGGGATTTCATCTACCACCTTGAGTCCCTGAGTCATTTCTATGGGTTTCCAGGATTGACCATAATTTTCGGTGATCAGCGACACCAGATTTTCCGGGCCGATGTGTCCTCCTCGTGGGATGGCCTTTACTTGAGAAGCGATGTATATACCATTGAGGCCTTCGACTTTGTAGAGGTCCGAGAACGGCTCGTCCGTTACATCACTGAAACGAGTATTTCTTGTTGGTGAAGATGCTCGAAACGATTTTTAATTTAGTTTCCATCGACTCACTTTAACCAACTATCTTTCCACGTGCTGTTCGGGAAAAAGGTTAAAATTCCTTTGAGAGACAGCTGAAACTGAAACACGCCCTCCTTTTCGTTGACGATTGTCGACACGTATAAATTGACGTAGGTTTCGTTGTGGGAAATGGCGAGAAAGACGCGGTTGTGCGACACGTCTGCAATATGAATGTCCCTAATCGGCCCCTCGAGATCCAGGAACTCTGCCTTGACTATTGGTCTCGTCTTGCCAAATCCTAGACGCTAAAAATAAAAATAAAGAATGAATATAAGCCAGTAAACTTTTTAAATTTTCATCAACCCACCCAATT
>JABFQM010002917.1:0-13339 GCA_022816865.1 Zelostemma sp. ZL-2020
AAATGCATGTATCTTTTTGGCAAATGAATATTTTTCAAAACGCCACGGTCAAGTTGTTGCAAATAGTCCCGTGAACAATATAAATAATCGAACATGCACATTGGCTAAGAAATAAACATTTTTCTTTGAAAAAACTGTTAAAATTTTCAATTGTTCGTTACGAGCATTTTTGCACAATTTTTTCAGTGACTCATTTTTTTTCCGTGAAGAAGAAGATGTTGTTAAATAAATTATACTGGCATATTAAATGTAATTAATGACGTTGCGTTAAAAATATTTTTTCTAATTCACCCTTGCATTAAAGTATCGATCCACCTTAAACTACTTCGTTTAGCAACAATTTTTATATGAAATCGGAGTTCATTGCGACGTGCAAATGAACACTTTTATCGATGTTTTTATGAATAAAACTTCTTATTACGACAATGAAAATTGTTAATTTTATCAGTGTCGATCTAAATTTTATTTAAATCACTTCCGAAATTGAAAAGCAACATTTCTCCTTTACAAACAATATAATAAAACTACAACAAATTATCTCGATCCTGCTTCAGTACAAAACAATAATTTTCATCCCCAATTCACCAAGAAACAATTTTCCTTCGATAAAACTGCAAATAATCGCATTCCTGACCAAAAAAAAATTACAACTGTCCCAATCTTCGATTTCCCGATTAGAAAAACCACCGCGAAGAAGTCACGAGACCCGCGAGATCCGAATCGCGTAAAGCGCAGTAACCAGAGGCAACAAAAATCCGAGCGTCACGCTCATCATCCCAGCTCACGAACTCCCCTCATACCCAGACAATTCCCCAAGAAAAAAAGTAGCCAAGATCAATCGAAGAGCAATTCCCACGGGATCGATCCCCGGACTTCCCGTTTGTCGCGCGCGGTCTTCCTCGCTGCGACATCTCCAACCAGATGGCAGCATCTGGCGGATGAGCAGCTCGAGTCGATGAATGTTTAACTGCGTGTGACACAGGCGACATCGGCGGGTCACTCCTCCGCTCGCTCGAGAAAAACCATGCCACCCGAAACGAGCACTCGGTCGGTAACGAAAGCCCCGAGCGCGGCAGATTTCAACCCCCCGAATTCGTCGAGCGCGAAGCTCGCAACTCCAGCCGCGCTCCTGATTTTAACCGGGAATTAGCGGCGTTTAAAAACATAAAGGACCGCGGCAGCGCAGCTCCGTCTCACTTTCATCCTTCGCTCCCCGAGTTTAACTATACTACTAACTAATAGCAGTCTAGAGTGTGTCTACAATGTGAACACGCCGGTGCAGACGTTTACCTAATTGCCGGGCACAAAAAAGCGCGCACCGCCCTAACCACAGGCTATAAGCTCGCGGGTACTCTCGCCCTGTATGTATATAGAAAGAATGAAAATGCCACGGCATTTTCGGTGCCCCTTCAGCCCCTTCGAAGGGCTCGCTTTGGTGGCAAAGCGTCCGGAGCGTGTGATCTATCGGATCGCGGCGAATTGACCGCAAGAATTTTGAGTACGGATCGGTACCGCAATCTAAAGGGGGGAGGAATTCCGAAGGAACGTAAATTGCTTCAATTCGAGATAACGCCGGGATTTTTCGGGGATTAAAATATTCGAAGGGAACATCCGAATGGGATTGTTCTGATCGGTTTGTACCGGGAAGAAACGCGATATCCTCATCGAGATTTTACGCTGCGATCGTTATACTTAAATTCTAATTCTAATCTCGCTATTTATATTTAAATTTTTACGCTCTATCCTATCATTAAATTTACATCGCTTCAAAGTTCGTTAATGAAGGGATTTCGGTGAATCCTGAAATTTAAGGAAAAGTTTGTTTTCGGAATTCTCGGATTTCATATCCGGGTTTGATTTTGTTTTTAATCATAATAATTATACGCTGCAGATGAATTGTTTGATTTTTAGATCCGATTTCCCAGCACAGTTCGCCGTGAATTTAATAATGGCTCCTTTTTTCCGTGTACGAATCAAGTGGCGCCTAATCGAGCATCGTCCTTGGTTCCTCGATCGCGGAAGAGCAAACCGAGCGAGAGCGGCGCGTTACGAATCCGCGGGAGCGTTATAATTGTCACGCTTCGTCGAATCCAGGCCGAGTTTCTCGCGTCGGTGGGCCCTGGGCCCTGACGGGAAGTGGCGCCGCGAAAACGATCTCCCGATGCGCTCCAACTCCTGGAATTCGACCTCCAGCTTGATGTGGGAGCCGGTTTCGAGGTCGCCAAAGGCCCGGTGACCCTTAGACAAGCCTCACGCCCTAATAAGAGGGTACACACATGACCGCTCCGTTGCCTTCTATCTTACCGATCTCATCCGTCGATGCTTCGTTCCTTCATGTTCCTTCTCTGGCCATCTTCATGCCTCGCCTCCTGGGCCCATCGATGAGAATTCAACTCCGAAGCCTCATTGCCGCCTTATATAACATTCCATTTTTATCCACTTACCCTTCGACGAATAACGCATTTTTATGTCCCATTCCCTGACTTTTCCAGAATTTTCTTCGTTTTCTTTAGCGTGCTCATTATTAGCGAAGAGAGCGTAAGAAACTAGGAACAAAGATGGAAAATTCAGGACTGGGAAACCGGAAATTTACCAAAGAAAAGAAGGAATCCATAAGTTCGAAAAAATAAAGCGGGAAAGTTGAAAACACGAAGAGTGGATAATAAAATCTCGTAGTATTTCAGTTGAACGTTTTTTTATCTTTTATCATACCTTAAACTAATCTTAAAATTACTGAGAAAACTTGGGATGTAGACATTCCTCAGATAAATTCGGTAGAAATAATCGTCCTATTTTGTCTTATTAATCGTTCATACTTCGCGCAATAATTCATAATTTTTTCAAATTTAAGTAAGGTTTTCCGTATTAAAACAGATCATAATCACAACTTGGTTTTTTCAAGTTTTCCAAATCCTGCAAACTGCAGAAGGAAACAGCCGGGCTATAAAAGCATCAAAGAAAATTTGCCTAAATTCGTAATAACACATTGCTGGCGCCGCAAATAAAACGGGGCCTTATTGTTCTCTCGGAAAAAGTTGGAGAGTGGTATACGGTAACGTGTGGTTAAATGTACCATTTCCGCTGGCCGTTTCTCGCATGTTTTTGGTACCAGTCCCCCCAATCACCTCGGCGTTTTAGTGCATACACATCGCCGGCTCGTCATTACCAACGCACAAAATTTACCAGCTCAATGCTACTACGTTAGCTGCTCTTTCTCCAGGAATCCCGTCGGGGAACAATCGTAAAAAGGAGACGGTGGCCTAATAACTCGGGCAAAAACCGGCGGAAGCCGGCTCGTGATTTCGGGAACGAAATCGACGAATCGCGGCGAGTACCCTTGGCAACAACGGCCGCGCTCGACTCTCACTTCGAGAAACGTCCCGCGCGATTTGTTGGCTCTAAAACGCGAAGAGTCCGTGGATTTCGGGAGTTTATCTCGAACCACATTCAGGTTCGCTCTCACGCGAACCCCGAATTTCAATTTGTTGCAATTGAACCTTCCTAAATTAAGCAATAAATAACTGCAATTGAAAAACAAAAGAAAAGAAAATTCAAGTACAAAAAACATCATGAACCCGATCTAAAACCAAATTAAAACCCCTGAGATTACTTTTCCGCCCAAGTAACCTTATTCCGAACGTTCCGGCTTATAAAAACTCTCATTAAACTGCTTTCCAATCAAATTCCAGCATGAAAAATTTAATCAAACTCCCTTCTTCTAAAGACTCATAAAGCCAATCAAAACAAATCGAAATAAAGTACCAAATCCCGTGTCTTCGCAGCTAAAACCTTCTTCCTTCCGGAAAACCTCCGACTCCATAAAAATTTCCTACCAATTCCAACCCCCCCCCCCCCCAACGGCCGCAAGAGCTCGATGCTTTGATAGTCCTTGGAGCAGCGACAGCCCTTTCTCCGCCGGCGTAAAAGGCGAATTGAAATGAAAAATGAGAGGCGCGGCTGCAAAAAAAGGGGGGAAGGAAGAAAAAAGCGAGGTCGCCGCTGCAAACGCTCTTGCCGACTTACACCGCGTGTATTTCTCTACCTGGTCTCGCGGCGTTGTCCACGACACGACTATTTAGGAAACGATTACCTTCCTTTCCGAGACGAGTCATCAGAGAGGATCCCAGGAACCCCAATGTCCTGATTATTGTAATTAAATCGTTGGCTCCGGAGAACGGGTGAGCCGTTGATCCTCTCGGCTACCTGCTACAATGAGATATTGTCCTTAGAAACCGGGTCAGGCAGTTCCCCCTCGTAAGTGAGAATGTGTTTTCTCGCAAAAAAAAGCCTCGACTTTTATTCAATCCGAGGGAATAATGCGCTTTTACGCGCGTCGCGACGTTATACGGTGGAAACGTGACCGAAACGAGGAAGGGAAGAAAAGGTTCGCACGAGGAGCATTGTTTGTCGCCTTTTATAGCGCGACAAGGGTGGAAATTAATTAAAGTCAAACAGCGCCATTGTTGGAAATCGACGCAATCCAAACGAAGCGATAAGAAAAGAATGAATTACGGTTGTTAAAAGCAGGAAGTGCGACGTCAGGTGGTTCGGGAGAATGTCGATATAATTCAAGAGCCAGTTGTCAGCGTTTATCTCGTCTATTTATATTGAATATTCAATAACAATAAATCTTATGGAGAATACAGTCGACTAGAGCTTACGATTGCTCTCGGTTTTGGTATGGATACGTCTCACACACGACGGAGCCTTCGTTCCCGTAGCTGGACCTTACAATTAGTATGCAGCCTTAGGTACTTTTCAAGCTCTCGGCAATTTAGATAAGCTTGACGACATCGACGACACTAAAAGACACCAAATTTACACCTACGACGACGAGGACTCTGTCCTTTATAACGACCACTACAACGGCGCGTATATACATATACATAGAGAATCTGAATATTTATCATACTTTTACTAACGACGCTGAAGAAAACCAACCGCATTTACATACAATCCGAGAGCTTCGATATATTCGTTCTTCGCGCTTCGAAATATTGTTTATCCAGCGTTTCGTCTATTTACAACGAGATTAAGGTAGTCAGTGTTTAACGGGAACAATTATTTTTATGTTAATTAATCTCATTTAAAAACGTAGTTAAAAACATGGAAATAGTGTTCCCCGTTCAACGCTAATTCCCGTGCAAGTACTACCTTAAATGTACCGATAAATACGTGCGGAGGATAAAGACAGAAGGTCAAGAGAACTATGTACAAAAGATAGCGTGGGTGGTCCGGGAATTTAGCGTGACCCTGGGGATCGGGTAATATTTACAGGCCACTGGAAAAACGTAGGAAGACATGAATCCTCGGATTCCTTATCCGATCGAGGTTTCCTAATTTTACGAGGAGAAGGACCCGAGAGCTGGAAACTCGATTAGCACCTGAGAGCGATCTCGTTAGCTCCCAATCTCCGAACACGATGACGCGATTAGCCCCGGACGAGCCTTTTTTTCTACCACGGGTGCCTCCATAAATAATACGTCGTTACAAACGATTCTTTCGATCCGAAGTTTTTGCCAATTCTCGAGTTCGAATCTTCATTTCCCGAGTAGATAATCGCAAAGGCAATCAAAGATAATGACTAAAACAGCTCGAAGATGGGAAAGAATGCGAATAAGAAGCCTCTGGAAAATATTACTACGAACATCACAACGTCAGTCTCGCTTCCACGGAATTGCCCTTGCGTTAAACCTAATAGAATCTTCACAGCTTCGCCCTAACCCTAATAATACGATCTCAGGTCGATCCCAAGGTCAACCTAACGCCTCATAATGTCTTCTATGCTAAAACCTAACTTTGGCGCGGGCGTCGTTCTCGCGATGGGAAGTTCCGGGTTTTGCCTCGCCGAGGAAGCGACCGACGGCGCGTCTATCCTCAAATCCTGGGGGACGTCGTTGTGGGTGTGTAAATGAGTCTTCAAGTTGCTCCTTTGGTTGAAGCTCCTCGAACAAACGGGACATTTATAGGGCGATTCGTCCCGATGCGTGCTCTTGTGCACGGCCAAAGTCCGGCTCTGGCAGAATCCTTTACCGCACTCGGCGCACTTGAAGGGCTTTATTTTGCTGTGAATGTACCTGAAAAAACACCCAATTCTATAACCCCGGATTCCCTCGTTTATCTCCTTATCAAGGGAAACATTGACCCAAGATTTGGAAAACCCCAGTCATCGAGAACCGATAAAAAAGCTTGGGAAACTAGTCTCGAAGACGGATGAATGAACCTTCTTCCAAAGATTTTACAGTTACTCGAAACCGCCGACTCACCGATGATCCCGGAGATGATCCTGCCTCCGGAAGGCCTTCCCGCAGATGTCGCAGGAATAAGGTCGCTCGTCGGTATGCGTCCTCACGTGTATCAGCAGATTATAACTCTTCGTAAACTGCCGATGGCAAAACTGGCAAATGAACTGTTTCTTAGGCCTTTGACCGGACAATTTCCGTCCCAGGAAGGTCGAGGGCGAAGGTAAAGAAAGCCCAGGATGGATCGCGGGATGCTGGTGATTCGGAGTCTGCGGGCAACATCCTCGCACCGCCAAAAGCGCCGCGCCTCTCAACCAATGATCCAGGAAAACCGAAGGATACCCGGAAGGATGCTGAATCTGCTGGTTCCTCATCCACCTTTGAGGACTCAATTGCGGGGGCGTGTGGGGCGGCGTATGCGGCGGGGTCAGCGGCTCCATTTTCGCCGTGTCCATCATCCTCGGGGAAAAAACTGCACTCCAGGGAGCCCGCGTTCACCAGGCAATTTCTCCCGACGCACTCTCGTGAAAAAACAACAACTGGCGAACGAGCACGTGGGGAAAAAGAAGGTCTCTTCGGTAGCGAATCGGAGGCTCGACTTGTCGGGCAAAAAAGGCAACAAGAACGTCTCCGCTCGAGGGCCAGAGAGATACTGGCGATGCTGAAAAGTTTCTCAGGTAAGCGGTGACCGCGGCGTGCGGCTCCTCCTCTCGTTCCTGGAGTTGAACTCCCGGTTGGTGCCGACTTCCACAGGGGCGGGGCTTCCGGATGGGAGCTCCTCAGGGCGTCGCGACGCTACCCCTGCGGACGCCGCTTCCAGCTCGGGGGGTAATTTCGTTAGCGAGTCTCTATGGCTGCTCGATTATGGAGAGCGGCTTGAGTTTCGCTCCCATCTCCGCGCTAATGAAGTCGTGATCCGATGATTGACAGGCCCCGGATGGAAATTTTGCCTTCGCTTTTTCTTGCTCGAATTTTTGTCAATTGCACAAGCGGGGATTGAAATTATCTGGTCGAAAATTAGGTCTTATCGATGAGAGGCTTGGGTTTATCGAGTTTTGGAACTTGTGATTTATGATTCGGGTTGAATCATTCGTAAGAAAAAATAATAATCGTGGTGGGATTGATAAGAGTCGTAAGAATGATTCTATTGTGTTTCTTTACGATTTGAAATTGGAATTGGGACAATTTCGTTCATTTTCGGAGTACAATTCTTCGAAAGCTCAATACTCAAAAGCTCATTTTTTACCTCAATTAAAAGTAATAAATCCAAATTACAGTTAAATTAATTGCAGATATTAAATTCGTGTTCTAGTAAACATTGAAATTTCGGCGTATTTTCTTAACCTGAATTAATTTAATTAATCATACCAACAGAATGGCTCAAAATTCAATCGAAAATTCCCTCTCCAGTTCGACCATACAAGCTCTTGAACAAAAAAAACGGATTGGAAATGACGGAAGAAACGTAAAAAAGTCCCGCAACGTGACGTGCAGCAATCGAGGATTGATGAATCGAGGCTGGGATAACGTTCGGGAATCGCAAGGAGCACCCTGCAGGAGTGATTCAATTAGCCGATGCGAGAGAATAAGACGAGTAAAGAAAGTGCAGTAGTGAGCTTGCCCGGGAAGACGCGTTAGAATATCACGCTGGGCAACATCGTTAGCGCGTAATGAGATTACCGTTGCCAGAGCTTCGAGAAAAAAGGCACAATTCCCCTCCATTAATTACATCCTTCGCCTCAACATTTTTCGTAACGAATCCCGAGTTCCTCAATCGCGAAAACAATCTACGAGGAAGATGTTTATGAAAAATTGTAATCGTTACCTAAACGGCGATAGCATCGGATAACCAGATGTGCAGAGTGGCCGATTACAGGGCTACTAATACGCCGGCTGCTTGATACTATCGACCCTGTCGAAACTCGGAATCAAAACACGGGATTAGGTTCGTTTCACGTGAGATGCTATCGCCGATGTTTGCTCTCGAATCCGTTGAAACCGTACGACTTTCCGAGCAGCTTTTTTCGTGAAAATCGAACAGTTATTCCTCATTCTAAACGCGATAAAGGCGATTACCCGCTTATCAATGAATCGTTCAAAAAGAAACCGAGCTACATTGTTTCGCACTTCATTCCCGTCGATTTTTATCTTTAAGTAGCAATTGCGTCATGGCTGATAAGAAATTTATCGCTCGCATGAAACATTAATTTATTTTCGGCGATAGAAGCAACAATTGCGCGAAACGCTGACAATTTCGTCGCATTTTGTGATGGCCGAACGAAGGCCTTTGATGTAAGTTGCAAATGGTATCGCAAAAATGCCGGAATAATTTCAGAAAATATTTAGCATACAAAGACAAACATAATGGACGCCGAGATGAGGTTGCGCCGGCATCGCGTGCCTCGAGCGGGGGTGGCTAATTCAGTTTCGAGCTCCATCAGACAGACACCCCCTGCTCCACCCGTTTATCTACACAGCATCCTTTACAAGCATCTTCCGCTATCCGAAAACCATCTAAATAGTTTCGCATCGTAACTTGTATCAAATGCAATCCAACTTATACAACTTTCTTTTCGAAGTGTGCAGTTTTAAGCCAACAAAGGACGCAATTATTTCGTTAAATTAACTGAATTTTGAATTTTAGTTGTAAAGTCATGGAAAAAGATTTTTTATTTCAACGGAACATGCATTTTCCGAGTTCCGAACGAAGTTTTTTCCGAATAATCTAATTTAAAAAATTTATAACTTCAGATAATTATCTATTTCGATAATCAAGTATTTCGAAATTCGGCTAAAGAACAAAACAGTGATAACAGCGCATCATAAGTCGATTTGATCTTAATTTCCGAAGAAATCAGATCGAAATGAAGGTTTTTTTTCAAATAAAAGTTCAGTTTAATGATTTATTTCGTTGAAAAAAATTGATTCAATAATCAAGTACGTTCCAAATTCTAAAACAGTGATAAGAGTGCATTTAATCTTATCAATTCCATCGCAGTTGCCACCGGAGAACTAATTCCCCTTAAATAGAATAAAAACCGAGCATTCCAAGCCGAAAAATCGGCAAGAGACAAAAAAATCATCGCGTCAAATTACCGAACGTTCGAGTGAGCGTGAAAAGTTTATCTCTTGAAATCTTAGTCTCTTTCCAGAGCACAGGATCTCCGAGATTCAGATTTTTCGAGCCCACATGTGACGCCAAGAGTGCCTTTTCAAGGAACCTCGATAAAATTGCTTTGACGTGAAAGCTTGCTACTTTTCAGCCTCTCGAAATGTGTCACGCTTTAAGTGCTTCATTTATCAAGGGCCTTGATGTATTTATTGTTCCACGACCAAATATAATAACGACTCTCGCACGAATGCAGAAGAAAACCTTTCCCATCAAAATCGGCGGCAAAAAAAATACGCGCGCCAACTATTTTCTTTCCTTGGCAAACATAAAAATCGTGCTCGACGAGGCTTCGACATTCTCGGACTGTTTTACTTATTTTCGAAGCGTTTCGGATGAAACCTGCAACGATTGTTATTGTTCTTCCAGAGTTTGACTTTAATTCGAAGCAGAAGCCACGAGCGGATTAAATAGTCCTTTAAATCGGTTCAACTGCGGGCTAAAAAAGCAAGTTCGGCACGTTCCGCCCGGGACATTTCCCGACGAGAAAATACGCGTCGAGCCTTGAAATAAGTTTCTTCGGCAATAATCCTTGGCTTTACGATGGGAACACCGTTTTCTCTCCCGAAAAACATTTTTCAACGATTTCGGTGCACAAGGGGTGCCATAAAACAATCCTTCCGTGAAGTAGCGAAATATTTAACGGCTTTATAGGGGCTGCTGAACGACCGTGACGAATCGGACATTACTCTTTTTCCCCGATCATCCCTGGCCTTTGAGACCCTTTCGGCACATTTTTCAAGGGCGTAAAACTGCGCGTGTCAAACACGCGAACCGAGCCCGGGAACTCTTTCTTTCGAAACGCATTGAGATGCCAACGGGAAGAAACTTTCACCGAGTGTAAAAATCTCGACAAAGTTACCCGAATCGCTAGGATTTTCAGAAACTTTTCCCGATCGAAACTCGATGTAAATAAATCACTGGGAGAAACCCAGTAGGAATAAAGTTAAGTAGCTCAAAATGAGTGACACGGGATGACCTGAAAACCCTTTACCTCCGTTCCTCCTTTGAAATCGACCTCGCAAATTTGTCCTGCTGCTCCACTTTCCGCGCGAAAGAAAGAATGCCAAGTCCCTTGAAATCGCTACCTGAAAATATTCCTCGAACCCCGGGAATCTTCGAAAGTTGGCGCAGTTTTCGTTCCTCGGAAAGATGAAAGAAACGCTGCGAAAGACGATTGAATAATGCATGAAAAGATCTCGCGCGATCTATAATCACGGCAAATAATATAAGGACTCGCGCCTTTGTATTTGGAGGAAGTGTAAAATTATCGCGGACGCGTTTAATTCGAGAGAAACGATGATTTTCAGTCCCGAGCCCGCATTACAGACGTGACCTGAGTTCAGACAAGCAGGATTTGTGGTCCGGTTTCGAGCGCGCGAGTGACACGCTGCAGACCACAAGCATAACCGCAGCCACCCACGCGTATAAACCTTTTAACACGACTAGTGTGTCCGGCGATAGCGCTGCTCGTTAATGGCTCGTGTGGCCGGGCGCACTCTATAATATATGCTTTTTTACGAAAATTCTACGGAGGCTCGTAACATAAATTTCTTTTTTCCCCCTCGAGACGCGCAAAGTGTGAAAAAACTGTTAACTACGTACAAGGCGCCTCTTTAGAGTCAGAACCTTTTCCAGCTCCCCTTTGTTCGCCATTTTTTTGGAAACCCGAGTACATAAAAGTCGGAAAAAAATACGTCTCGGCCAGGCGCATTTTGCTTCTCGACGATTCAATGTGTGCCGTCATTATCCAGATTTTATTACGATCTAAAATTTTGTATACATGAAATGCCACGCACAATAAATTTTACGTCTCTCATTTATCCTGAAAAAAAATTACCGAGCAGAAATTATGAATGAAAGACATTGAAAAAGAATAATCACATTTCCTCATGTTTTCCTCGATGGAATTTTACCAATAATTGTTCGTGCGTATAAAAATACACAATTATTGTTATTAATCATTGAAGAAAGTATGTAAAAGCCTACTAAGCGTAACGTGAAACGGTAGCGGCGATCGCGTTGCCAGCGATAAAAACGGAACGATAATCAAGAAACACTTGACGCCGGTGGGCTTTTTCCAGGAACAATGGCGCGATAAATGATCAAAGAGCGCAAAAGCGCGATAAAATTCCCCTGATCCGCGGCCTATCATAAAGGCCTGTTTACAAGAAACGATTTAGCAACGATATCGCGGGGAGCTCTCGTAATTTAAGAGCAAATTCGGTACGATATCGAAGAGCTTGGCTGAAAAATCGGGCCTGTATCAACAGTCCTTTCGTGGGCCCCGCGGTCCAATAAAACATTCCGCGCCAAAGGAAGACACGGAACGATGTCCCGGGCTTTGTCCGCTGTTATGTACCGGCGGTGTGATTGATGTACGTACGAGTTTTACGATGACTGGACGGTTTATCGAGCTTTGCTCACTACCACGCGCGAAACTCTATTACAAAATATGTACACTCGACGAATCGACGAGATAAGGAGAACCGTTATTCCATGTGACTTGGAGGCTCTTCGCCACGACTCGTAATCTCAAAAACGACGATTAGATTTTCGAATTCGAAAGAAAAGCGTGTCGTCGGTCACGCCTTCTTTTTCGAGGCGAATATGAAGAAAAAAGGGGTCAAAGGTAAAGTGGGCTGTGGCCGGGACGCCAAAGGTGTCGTCCGGACGCGTCGGCGAGGTGGGGCAGAGACATCAAAGGCGCCGCTATCGCGCAGCGGCTCGAACCTTAAAGCCGTACGTTTTATGCGCACATACGCCGAATGTTCGGGCTGTATAAATATATAATGTCATCGGATATCGGTGCGTTTCGAGAGCACACAAAGACTTTTTCCGGAATTGATCCTTTGCTTTAATGCCAACTCGATTTACTAGGCCACTCGAGAATGATAGGAAACTTTGTAAATCAGAGCCGATAATTTGCCCGAGGTCCCGCGTTCTCATAGACAAAATATTAGTAAAGAAACGCAAAAAAGCTCGGCTCGAACTTTTCCGAGAATCCACTGAGTTACGGTCCATAAAGTAGCGTAAAGTACGACGGTCGGAAATTTTTCGAGATTAAGAGGGATGAAAAAAAGACCGTAATTCAGCACCTCATCTCGCGGGATTCAAGTTTCGACGTTTGTGATATTTGTACGGGCGAGATAGGCCGCGGCGCTATCTGGATAAAGAGGCATGTGACATCGCGAAGAAAGAGCCGCAGAAGCAGCGGCGGGCATCTGTTTTGTCACTGACACTGCGCAGACGAGATACCACCTAACGCGTTTAAAAAGAGATGAGGAATGGCTCGAAAGAAGGAACGAGGAAAAAGATTTCGCACTTATTGCGGCGTTTTTTTATTCGTTTAATGTCGGAACGAAGATTTATCTTTTAAAAAATGTTTTGCGTTGCTCCGAAAAGACGAAACTTGACGAGGAAATGGAGTGTCAATGAATAATTGGGTGCTTGAATAAAAAGGACAAATTTCAAATTTGTAGAGCGGAAAATGACCTTCGAAGTAGCCACGCTTCCTCGACCCTGAGGTAGCGGCTCAGCCACCTGCAGGCAGACGTTTTAATGAAAATAAGTAATATGGCAAACAAGGATCGACAAGGATTGTGCCGTCGTAAAATGCCTCACAATGCCGCCGTAAATATGAAAGTTTCCGGGTCTGGAAACATCGTTTTTTCCCTGAATGCCAACGAAAACGCCGGGAACAGTGGAACAAATCAATTTGCTTACTTTATTTGTAAAATAACCTTGTTTCGATCAAACGTGGAATGCTAATTATTCCAATCGAGATTAAATACAATAGCCGCGATGGAAAAAAGACTTATAACGCAACATCATAAATTTCGTTCAATATGCCAGCATAATTCATTAAGGTGGATCGATACTTTAATGCAAGGGTGAATTAGAAAAAATATTTATAACGCAACGTCAT
>JABFQM010002918.1:0-13339 GCA_022816865.1 Zelostemma sp. ZL-2020
ATTACTGCAGCAAACTCGCTTCTGGTAAGTGGTCTCGAAAGACTTTGAATCGACCCTGACTCGACCAATTTCAGCTCTGGACACGGCCTGCGCGTCCGTGAAGAAACAAGTGGTCGAATTGCTCTCGGCTCTCTGCGTTTACAGCAGCGATGCCCGACAACGTGCCATTGACACTCTTCACATTTATCAGGTTTCGTCTCTTTCGCGCGACGTCATTGTAAAACGCTCTTGAATAGCGACGAATTCACGCTTTGCCTTGTCATAATAGGAACGAAAAGGCGAGCGATACCGGTTATGGCTCGTCGTCGACGAGCTTCGAAAAGCGACCGAGGAGGATTATCAAACCGCTTTGCTGGCCTTTATCAATTGTCTAGTCATATCCGCGCCGGCTTTGAAACACCGAATTCGGATCCGCAATGAGTTCATCGGTAAGTTATCTCGATCTATTTTTATTCGCCGCTTTTTCCATACTTGCCTTTTTTTTTTTCTTCTCGTTTCAGGACTCAAACTACTTCCGATTCTCAATGATTTGAGGTAAGCTTTATTCTTTCAACACAATTACCGTTTATCGCGGCGCGAAACCTACGGAAAACGAGCAAGAGAGAATAAAAAGGGCCACGGCGCCAGTAGGCGATAAATAGACTGAAATATACGAGATGACTCGACTTTCTATGTTTGTTCTTCGCTCTACTCCGTCTCCCCGCATTCCTAGTTACATTTTGCGCTCCGCAAGCTCCGCGAGCTCGAATTAGACACGAAGCAGACAACCCGAGGATGATGCACCTGCGAATATATCGCGCCTCTCTGGAACCGGAGCCTCCCTAGTCTTACTTCACCGCGCTTGGGGCAAAGTTCCGCTCTCGGAATCGCGCGCTTTTTTTTGCTTTCTTTTCCTCCGCCGCTCGCACAAGTGGGGCTGGCCGCTTTTTTCTCGATTGAGTCATCGCGTTGCTCTGACATTGGCGCTACTAAACGGATTTCGGATTTAAAATAGACGATCTCCAAGAGGAAAGCTTTGTCATTGCAGGAAGGAGAAGAATCATGTGCCGGATTTAAGGGTCCAATTGGACGTATTCGACGACCAGCGGGAAACGGACGAGGCGCTGTCCAATCAGGGACCGCCGGGCATCGATTTGTCCTCTCATCTCGACGTTTTCTATGCCATCCTTGGACAGGTATTCCCGAGATCAATTCACTTTTTCGGCAACTATATTCGTCATACCAGGTTCTTCTTGAACTACTCAAGTTCTCGAAAGTAACGCTGTTATCTCGGATAATAACTTTTTTTAATGAAGAAGAGCCTGTAATCTCTATTGATTTCCAAATGATTTCCAAAACTTTCGCCTTCTGATACGCAACCGATGAACTCGAAGGTCGCGGACACCCCGCAAGAAATACCGTTCTTGAGCATATTGCAACACTTGCTCCGCCTCGATCCCAAGGAAGCGGCGAGTGACCTCGCTTGGGACACCGCCGAAACCTTGGTACACCGAGCGACGCTTTTGGAAAGTAGGGAAGATGCTACCAAACTCCTGAGATCTCCTAGTCTTCAGGTAGGAAATACTGGACGACCCGTTGCCGATGATTTTCACGGGATTACGATTATTCGCAGACGAATCTATGCTGTCATTGCCGGGGAACGGACCAATCGGGCGGCACTGGCAGAAAATCTTCGGTTCCATTGTCGACGCCGCCGCCGCCTCCTGCGCCCCCTATACCCGCGCTACTCCCGATGTTGCCCCCGCCGCCGCCCCCTTTTTTGCTACCCAATGTTCCGCCGGTTCCACCGGCCCCGATCATTTCCGCTCAACCCCCGGTTCCACCCCCTCTTTCCGTTCCCGTTGTCTCCAGGATTCCTACCCCGGAACCACTCAATCATCGCGCGAAATTACTGCCGCAGCAGGAAATACCGACGCCGAAAGCCAAGATGAAAACTATCAATTGGAATAAGATACCGAATCACAAGGTGAGTTTATCGCGGCTACGATTGCTCAATCATTTTCCAATAACGATAAGTTACATCTGTTTGCTTCCGAGGTCGTTGGGAAACGGAATATTTGGTCTCTGGTAGCGAGCGACCACGAAAACTCGCCAATGGCAGACATTGATTGGGCGGAAATGGAGGGATTATTTTGCCAACAAGCGCCCCTCGTAGCTCCGGCGACGACTTGCGTAAACGCGTACAATCCGGGAAACGAATCGGAAAAACGTCGCCGCGAACCAACAGAAGTAAGCGTCCTTTTTCCAGCATTTCCCGACCGTTTTTTACTCTGAAATAAATCCGCAGATTTCTTTGTTGGACGGGAAAAGAAGCTTGAACGTCAATATCTTCCTTAAACAATTCAGGAGGTAAGTTTTTTGGATTTGAGATTCGAAATTGTTTTCTAAACGTGATTTTACGCTCGTGAAAATAGCTCCAACGATAACATCATCCAGCTGATCAAAGATGGCGGCCACGACGACATCGGGGCGGAAAAGTTGCGAGGGTTGCTGAAAATTTTGCCGGAAGTCGACGAGCTGGAAATGCTGAAGAGCTTCGACGGGGACAAATCGAAGCTCGGCAACGCCGAGAAGTTTTTCTTGCAGCTAGTGCAAGTCTCGAAGTGAGTACCTAAAAAATCTTGTCCAAAGTTATTAGTTGTTGCAAATTGTCCTGCGAACAAAAACAATGGCCAAACACGCAAATCAGCCAAGAAGCCGAAATTTTTCACGGGAAAAACTTGTCAATTTTATTATGAACAGTTATAAATTACGCATCGAGTGCATGCTACTGAAGGAAGAGTTCGCAACGAACATGAGCTACCTCGAACCCAGTATAAATTCCATGATTCTCGCCGGGGAAGATTTGATGATCAACAAACCTCTGCAAGAAGTACTTTACATGGTTCTGGTTGCCGGCAATTTCTTAAATTCGGTAATTACAGTGAATCAATGAGCTCGAAAGAAACAGCATCGAAATAATTCTTCGCGTTTCAGGGGGGCTATGCGGGTAACGCAGCCGGGGTGAAACTTTCCTCGCTGCAAAAGCTCACGGAAATTCGCGCGAACAAACCGGGGATGAATCTCATCCATTACGTCGCGTTGGTGAGTGTTCGAAACGAACAATTATTAAGTCGAAATACTGAAAACTCATTATTCTCCAGCAAGCTGAACGAAAGCGGAAAGACTTGCTGAACTTTATGAGAAACATGTCGGTGTTGGATTCAGCCACAAAGTGAGTTCGTTAAACTATTAATCGATTATTGAAATAAGTCAAGATTCACTCATTTCCAGAACGACCGTGGAGCAACTCACGAACGAATTCAACTGCCTGGACACGAAAATCAAGAGGATCAAAGGCCACATCCAGCTTCCAACCACGGAAGTCGATATTCAGGAACAAATGGCGCAGTTTCTCCAGGTAAAACGATCCTGAAGCCAAAAATTGACCTTGAAATGATTCCGCGCGTGATTTAAAATCTCAGGTGGCGGAACAAGAAATGACCCAGTTGAAAAGAGACATGGAAGAGCTCGAGAACGTGAGAAAAACGTTGGCCGATTTCTTCTGTGAAGACGCGAACACGTTTAAGATCGAAGAATGTTTCAAAGTGTTCCATCAATTCTGCCAAAAGTTCCATCAGGCTGTGGCGGAAAATGAGCGACGCAGGATTCAAGAAGAACAAGCTTTGGCGAGGAGAAAGCAACGAGAGGAACAACTTTTAGCGAAGAAACGTCTATGTAAGTATCTTCAGGTTCAAAAAAGGATCAATCCGTCTTGATTACGAGGTTCGATTAGGTTGAATCAGGTCCGAATCAAGTCAAGTCATGCCTAATTTGGTTCAGTCATGTCTGATCAGGTACAAATCAAGTTCAATCATGTCTTTTTAGGTTTATATCAGGTGTAATCATATAGAATTATCATGAATCATGTGTGATCAGTTTGAATTTGGACTGATCATATCTGGTTAGGTTGAATCATGTCTAATTAGGTTCAAATCAAGTCGAATCATGCCTGATTAAGTTTATATCAGGTGTAATCATGTAGAATCATCATGAATCAGGTGTGATCAGTTTGAATTCGGACTGATCATATCTGGTTAGGTCGAATCATGTCTAATAAGGTACAAATCAAGTCGAATCATGCCTGATTAAATTTATATTAGGTGTAAACATGTAGAATTATCCCGAATCATGTGAGATCAGTTTGAATTCGGACTGATCATATCTGGTTAGGTCGAATCATGTCTGATCAGGTACAAATCAAGTTCAATCATGTCTCATTAGGTTTATATCAGGTGTAATCATGTGTGATCAGTTTGAATCCAGACTGATCATATCCGGTTAGGTCGAATCATGTCTAATTAGGTTCAAATCAAGTCGAATCATGCCTGATTAAGTTTATATCAGGTGTAATCATGTAGAATCATCATGAATCAGGTGTGATCAGTTTGAATTCGGACTGATCATATTTGCTTAGGTCGAATCATGTCTAATTAGGTTAAAATCAAGTCGAATCATGCCTGATTAAGTTTATATCAGGTGTAATCATGTAGAATCATCATGAATCAGGTGTGATCAGTTTGAATTCGGACTGATCATATCTGGATAGGTCGAATCATGTCTAATTAGGTACAAATCAAGTTCAATCATGTCTCATTAGGTTTATATCAGGTTTGAGCAATGAATCATGTGTGGTCAGTTTGAATCCAGACTGATCATATCTGGTTAGGTCGAATCATGCCTGATTAGGTTTATCATGTCTAAAAAAGCCCAAATAAGGTCATAAAATGTATAATCCAAACAAGTCATCCCAAAAACACCAATAAATTCGTGTATGGTCCCGCAGTAAGCAACCAAATGGACCTTCCAGGCTCAGAATCCGAGAACAACCTAATGGATTACGGAATCTTCGATCTGGGCTCTGGATTCTGTCAGAAACAATACGGTCGCAGCGACGCAAAGGTACAATTCCCAAGATATTCCTTCATCCCACTCAAATCAATGACTCACAATGTTGAATTCGAAGATCAAGAGATTACAAAGCGGCGGGATGACATCGGACGAAGACATCTCGACTGCCGGATCACCCAGCATACGAAGAAGATTGGGTTCATGTTCCGGCGGGCCCGATCAATTATCTACCAAAGAAGACGTGTATTCCCCAGGTAAAGACTTTGATTTTTCATTTCGCATCCCGAGATAAATCTTCGAAACGTTCCGTTTCAAGATATCACACCGAACGGGACTTTGCGAAGACGTCGGAGTCGCATTCCGTGCGAAGACGACGACGTGAACTTGATGGATTTCTTGCGTAACACGGGACAAGACAACGCGCGCGAAAGAAAATCCTGGGGAAGTTTAGGCGAGTTTTTACCCCGAGTTTGCGTTTTTATTGAAGCGAATTTAAGCTGAATCATGATTTTGAAAGCACAGATCGCTCTTGGGCGAAAAGGGCCCGGGGACAACCGCGTCGAGGGGATTTACTCAACGCCGATTTCACCGCCGATCGCGAGAGACCGAGCTCGCCTTCGCCTCTGGTCGAGAGCAAACCGTTTTTACAGGAAGAAGAGACGAAATCAACGGGGTAAGTGTGTTTTTATGACATTTATTGAGTTGACGAGTGACCGGGAACGATGATTCGGTCGACAGGAAAGCCTGGCGACTCAAAATAGAAGCTTGGCTGTCCGAAAACGAAAAGGAAAAACGCGCCAGCGAAGACTTGCAAAGAAGAGCTCGCCAGTTGCAAGCCAATCGACGATCTTTCGAAGATTCCGGTGAGAATCGTACTCGTTTGTACTTCATATTTATATTTCTGGACAGAGACAGTTGTTTCGCTGTCATAGCTGTATGAAAAACTCATCCAAAAATTAAAAAAGTACTGGTGAGTCTTTCACGCGACTATGATATTTTTCGAGTTACAGTCTCTTGAATAGTTGATAATTTAAAAACCCCTGAAACACGTGATTTAATGGAAACGCGAATTCAATGACCCAGAAAACGAAAGCAAAAGTTCTTTGACCAACACCATTCCGGAAGACAATCCCATGCACGAAGGATTCGCGGGATCCGAAGCTTACGATTGGCGACCTTCCGTCGAGAAAACGGACGTAATTCGAACCATGGAAGCCGTAGAAGGTAAATTTCCGTGACCATTTCACTACAAACCGATTTCTCATGGCACGCTTTGCAGAAGCTCAGCCATTGTCGACGCAAAAGGATAAATCGGTTTGGAGAAAGTCTAGTCTGAACGTGCAGAACAATGCGGAAGACCTTGAATCGCGATACTCGCGACGACACCGTTCCCGGCTGAATTCCGACAACATGTTGGGCACATTACACGTAATTACGATCGATCGCGTTAAAAATCACGGAGAAATGACGCCGATTTTGTTGTGCAGGCGATTAGGGAAGAGGAGCGGAAGAAAAACAAGGCTCCGGAGGCGGAAAGTCAGGACGAATTGACGATTTATTTGAGAGAATCTCACCCTACGCCCCAAATTCCGACATCTCGCAGGCTCTCGAAGCTGAGCAGGAAAAGCATTGATGACGAAAGCATCAGCGATAAGATTGAAATCGATTCGGATAATATAGAAACTCCTCCGGCGACGAGGCGGGTGTTTAGTCCTCCGAAGGAGGTTAAACCCGTGGAGAAGGAGCCTTGTAAAAGGGACCGTTGTAGCAGCTCTGCGCAAGGAAGAGAAGCTATGAAATCCGCGGGGTCTTACACGGATTTAGGAAGTGGTAAGCAAAGATTTATGGTGTTCTTGGACCTTGAAAACACGTTTGAAGGTCGATTTATTCCAGAATTGTATCGAGATTTAGTTGAGATCCGGATTAAATTCCAGAGTAGATCTAGGTGAATGAGACATCAGGTCTTATCTTGGTTGAAACTGGTCCTTATCTGGATTTAGACCCAGATGAGGACCAACCAAAAAAAAACAACGCTCGAAATTCCAGGCAACTTTGACGCCGGAAACGCTAAGCGAGTTTACGGGTCTTTACCAAAGATTTATGGTGTTGTCGGACCTTGAAAACACGTTTGAAGGTCGATTTATTCCAGAATTGTATCGAGATTTAGTTGAGATCCGGATTAAATGCCAGAGTAGATCTAGGTGAATGGGATATCAGGTCTTATCTTGGTTGAAACTGGTCCTTATCTGGATTTAGACCCAGATGAGGACCAATCAACCAAAAAAAAACGCTCGAAATTCCAGGCAACTTTGACAGATATTCAGCGGCGCGAAGAACTCGAAGATACAAGAAAACACCGGAAACGCTGAGCGACAAAGAAAAGATGGAGACCTCTATCAATGAAATTTCCGAGGAGGCAGTCCCAGTTAGAAGACCAAGTACATTAGCTCTATTGGATCAACAAAACGACGGCGGAAGCGAGTTGAGATCCTGGCAGAGCAAGCTAAAGACGCAACAGCAGGAAGACCTTGAAACGAGTACGGACATAGACTTGGCTCTCGCAGAAATCGCGAAATCCGGGGAAGACTTGCAGCAGTTGTCGCAGTCCGGAAGCTCTTCGTCAGCGAATCACGGCAGAAGGCTACTTCCGGTGACGCAGCCAGCGCCGGTTATTGCCGTGACGAACACGGTTTTGAGCCCGGTGATGCAGGAATCGAGGCTAAGGGAAGCCCCGTTGATAATGTCGGAGAGGGCGGTGAGCAGCAGAGAACGCCACCGAAGCATGATCGACCCGAGCCAAGTTCAAGAGGCTTTTCGAGTGGCCAATGAACCAGCGAGTCGAGTCAACGGTTACATCACGAAGACTGATAACGCGGGAGCGCGGGAAGAAGAAGACAAGGTTGAGAAATCGAAAGAGCAGCAGCCGTTCAAGAACCGCTTCGTCCCGGAAATCGGGAGCAAATCCGTGGCTCGCGAGTCCGAGCTGCACGACGAGGGCTTCGAAGAAACCCAGAGTCTCGTGTCGGAAACCATGAGCAGCCAAGACGCTTCATCCGGGAACTACGAAACCGACGCGCCGGACTCTTCCACGCGATGTTCGCCGGCGAATCTGAGTAAGATGAGCAACATTTCCAAGAGGCTGAGCAAGGATTCCTTGCCCAAGATGACGAGCGAAAACGGCGGGACGAGCTTTCTGCCGAAACGCACGCCGAGTTTGAAGCGGGACGCGTCGGTATCGAAGATAGGGGATCCTCATTCAACCGCGAAGAGGATTTTACCTCTGAATCCAAAAGCCACGATACCGAAAAGCCTGAAGGACGAAGTTCAGAGGTCGAACTCGAGGAGCAGTTTGAGGAGTTCGCGGAGTTCGTTGAACAGTTCGAGCTCGGTTAATACCGTGCGGAATTTGTCTTTGGGGATGAACAATAATCATCATTTGGCGGGGTACACGACGGCTATTCGAGCTTTGACACACGACCTTCGGAAAAGCGGTACCGGCGCGTCAACGGGCCCTCAAAATTACGGAAGAAAAGATGTGGAAAAGCGGAAAGTCGGCGGATACGCGGCGAGAAACGTGAGGGGTGTCGGGAGTGGTGCTATTGGCGTCTCAAGGGCACAACCCGCGAGTCGGAGCAGCAGCAGTGGAAGCAGCGTCGGACCTCCTGCTTCGAATTTACAGAAAGCTACAGGGGTAAGGCACTTTCACCCCGCGAGAAATGAATCCAACATTTAGATGATAAAATTGCAGGTCGGATCAGGTTTGAAATCTCGAGCGGTGCTTTCGTCCCGAAGCAACAGCGGCAACAGCATCGCGCAGCGCGGGATGGTCAAGCGACCGTCCATGGAAAAAATGGTGCTACAGCAACCCGGCGCGGCGAAAAGTCGATTGGTGCCGCCGCGCAGCAGCCTCAGAAGCCAAAGCTTCATGAAACCCACGACGTCCAGCGTCAGTAAAGGCTCGATTTCGAATATCCCGAAGAGCGTGAAGACGTTGGTCAAGTGATTGGATTCTTTGACGATTTTTCTCACATTTTTGTTCAACGATTACGCGGTCGGAGGTTAACTTATAACCTCGCTCGAGGTTACGTTGATTTTCGCATCGCTTTCGAAAAGTTCAGAAACCAAAGACTCTGCAAGATTACAGTAATTCAAGTGTCCGTTGATAGTTGATAAAGTTTACGACTAATCCATGATTACGGTGTACATTAATGATTCACGTTTACTAATTTTATTAATTTAAGTATATCGTAGATCAATTAGCGATGTTTTGTTTAACAAAGTGGAGCTTTTCCGAGTTGGATTAAGATTCATTCCCTCAACTAAATGACTGTTAATAATTACTAATAAAATGAAAAAAAAAAAAAAATTGAATCGCGATGTATTTTTTCCAAAAATTCCTTAGGACGATTTTCGAGGTTATAAAAAAGCACACGCTACAAATATACAATAATTTATTCATCTTTAATGAATTCAAATAAATTTCGCACATGTTAAATCGTTAACTTATCTTTGTACTTTGCATTATAATTAGATGGAAAAATATTAAATTACGATTCGTCCCTGCGACGCTTGGGAGAAACGTAAAAAATTCAGTCTTCTCTCGCGAGCGCCTTCGCTCCCCTACAAGTGCACTTCAATCATCAAATTGCACACGTCATACGAATCAATTCATTTATTCCTCGAGCACGTGAATAATGAAACAATTCCTTCCTTAAAACATCGTATGTATGAAAATATCACAAAGTACAAAACGGATTACAACATCGATAAATCGTAAAAATAATAACAGTACAACAATATTTTTCCGAATCATTGCATCGTTGCGCAAAAAAACGCGAAGCATGATTCGGCTTGCCTTAGTCCCATTTCCTTTTATTGCACCTTGTGCGCTTGATTTTTTATACCCGTTTAAAATTTCTCTTACAGTTCAGTCTGCAGTACCACTTCGCGTCGAGTCGTGAAATCGTACGTGCTTGTACTAACGAAATGATGTGCGCGGATATTGATGTTCCGCTTTGGGGATCCCCAAAGAAATGGGAATCTTAACATTAATTGCTACAAAAGTTCATTCTTCTGATGTTTTCGATGATTCCTTGGTCATGTCGCGTCTTGCCGGTCTCGAAAAATCAGAGAAACCGGACCTTTCGGCGATAGAATGTACTCGAATTGAATGACGAGCTCTTCTTCCGCGACTATCTCGAATTCCCGGACGATCTGCGGATGCGAGATGCATTTTATTTCACTATTCTTTACCTTAACATTGCTGGAAATGGAAAATACCACGAAAAAACACGGGAAATGCAAGACATTATTCCAAACAAGTTGATACAACTTCAAAAATCTTGTTCGTCTTTCAAAGAAATTTTTTCCAACTTTGAAATTGTTGTAACTTTTGAACCATGTGTGCTAGCAAGTTTTTTCAACCGGCAAACAATAGGTATTTTAAAGACAAACAAAATGAGCTCTTAAAAACGAAAATCGGATGGATGGTTCAAGAGATATCAAGCTTTTCCTGATTTTTGAAATTTTTTCAAAACCACGTTTTCCAAGTTTGAAATCGTTATAACTTTTGAACCATGGGTGCTAGCGAGTTCTTTCAACCGGCAAACTGTAGGTATTCGAAAGACGAAAAAAAATGAAAAATGCTTCGAGGTTGGAAAAGGTCCTTAATTTTTTAAGGTTATTTTAACCTAGAAAAATACCTTCGCGAGTAGCAACTGCAGCGCTCGGTCCGCGAATTTTTGCGCCGGGCACGACCTTCTTCCCAGGCCGAAAGGCTTCAAGAGCAAATTAGAATGCGGGCTGCACGGTTTTCTCGGCAGCCATCTTTCCGGCAAACACTTGTCGGCGTCTTTGAAGTTTTGCTCTTTCAGCCCGGCCAACCACGTTTGCAAAAGGACTATCGTCTGAAATTCAATTATTTCTTCTTTCAAAATGATCCCGTGAATGTTTTTTTATGACCCCGAATTTTCATCGCACGCAAATGTGAGAAAACGAGTTTGGAGTCGAAAAATTGGAAAAATGACTTTGAGATAAAATCGCTTATTCACGAAAGAAAGAAAACGGAAAGGAATGCGCCGACTGCATCGGAGATAACTGCATTCAACTGCAGGAATTTCGAGCCTTAGCTCGACGGGTCCGTCGAGATTCAGGCAGAAAATCAATAAAAGGGGGCCGGTTTTCTTTCCAAACCCACGCAGGAACTACTCGATTTAACAAGTGTTTTGGGTCGAAATTTCAAGCCGGAGAAAAGAACTTTTTAGGTCGCGTCATAAAGAAAGCACGATCGAGCGAAGTGCAGAAACAAACATAAAAAAACGATGAACAATTAATACCACTCGATAGCGAGAAAATAGAGCACTAAAATTCGCGTCGCGATAAGATTGTTTCAGTACAAGACGATATTAGTTATCAACAAACGCTTTGTATTTGTTGAAAGATAAAGCCATTTTTCACGCGATTGCAGATTTGCATGCGATTGTTTATAACAATGATATCTTTGCTTTTATTCTTATAAATTATTCCCCTTTTATTTCGTACGTACCCCACTTTCGAGATGGTATTCTCCGAGATCCACGGGTTCCTGCAGAATTCTCGCGATACACGGAATCGTCGGCGTCAATCTAAAGCAGACAAAAGCCATCGAAAAAGTCATAAAAACCCGAAGAAGAAAGCGAAATTCGGTGCGGCCAACCTGTAAGTTTCCATGATAAAAGCTTCGAGATAAGTCCCCGTCTTGATTTGGTCCGAAGTGATGTCGCACCTCGGCGGAGCCAACGCCGAAACTTCCTCGTAAAGTCTCTTTTGCACCTCGGGATTCCTGCCCAGCATGTGCAGAAGGAACATGACGGTATTGCCCAACTAAAGAACGAGAAACATCGTCATTCCATCGCGCAATCAAGACGTAACCCAAAACTCGCGTACCGTATGAATTCCCGCGGAAATGAAATCGATAATCGCCGACTTTTTTTCCATCATGTCCACGTCTTTCTGTCGCAAAATCGAGTTGAAGACGGCCTCGATGTTTTGATCTTGCGCGACACCTTCTTGTTCCCGCAAAGTTTCGTCTACCAAATCGGAAATGATTCTGAAACGACAAATCGCAGGTAAATTGGATGCTTCGATGGAAGCGCGAAGAATCGCTTTGAGGAAGAATCCGTTGCGACTTACGAATATATCAGTTCTTCGCTTTCTACTAATCGATTGTAGGATCGCGATGGCATGTATTTCCACCATGGTAAACCATAAAAAGCGTCTCTGGACGAGGTGAAATGAACTCTCACCGCTTCGGCCAATTTCAGGACCTTCGTGCAAGATGATTCGGGTTTTAAGAATCCCAAGCGTTTGCCGAGCATCAGCGTGCACGTCGCTAATGAAAATAATGTCCAGCGAGTCCATTAGCACGCCCATTCGTTTCTTACGTTTAAGGTGAAAATGTACTCACTTTCCAGTCCCACTCTGTAAGCTATTTCTTCGAATCCATAGACCGAGGAACGATCCCTCGTCTGGCGAATCATATCGATGAAATCCTCCGCGACGCCGTTCAAGGTAGGGTAAAAACCGAGTATGGTTTCGGCGGACATCAATTTCGGGGTAAAAGCATTGCGTAGTCTTTGCCAGGTTTCGCCTTGCCTGATGACAAATCTCTTGATTATGAAGATAGGAATCCAATTCACGGGAATTGGCTTTTTATCTGGTTTAATCTAGACGAGATTCAGATCTTGTTTAGTTTTACGTATCCAAAGGGTGTTAGGTTTGTAAGATTCGTTAAGCATGAACGTACTCGTTAACGAGACCAAGGCTCGTGTAGCGATCGGGGCGAGATTGTCGGTAATAACACGTAATTTCCACGGGAGGACGAAGCGGAAATTTCGGTTTGCTCTTCAGAATCATCTCGATGTGCTCTCGGGAAAAGACCGAGATCACCGGGACGTTTCGCAGTGCTTCTTCTTTGCACAAAGGACCGTACAGTCGCTCCAAATCTGTTATTGAATAACGCATTTATGTACATGGGAAAAAAAAAAAAGAGGCAAAAAAATCATCTCCATTCGCCGAATGGTAAATTACCTTTGTAAGCCACGTGAATTTCGTCCAAGGTGTACTTGCCGAAACACGTAAACAAGTATTGCGTTCCAAAATATTTTATGGGAAACGGTCCTGGCACATCGCGAATTCCTTTTTTACGAACGGCGCGAGTTTGATCTGCGAAATGAAGCTTTTTTGAAAGTTCCGGAAGATGCAAAAATCGAGCGCGATCAATAATAATACGATGATAATTACGTTTTTCCCATTTTCCCTTTATCCAATTCCAACACGACAATGGAATCGTCGCGATGCGAAGGAACAAGAAGAGAAAAAATTTATCGGATGCGAACATGTTTGTTTACGGGATCCTGTAAGAAAGTATAATGATGAATTAAAAATGAATGCGAAGCCGGAAAGAGTTGAC
>JABFQM010002919.1:0-13333 GCA_022816865.1 Zelostemma sp. ZL-2020
GAACGTTCGTTAATGCCATTTTTGCGTAACGTTGCGGTTATGTCGATCATTCAATTCCTCATTGAGTTCTTTCTTCTCATGGAACAACATTTCTAGATATTTCGGAGACTGTTTTTTTACAAGGAGTTTCTTTTTTTAATTACGTACCTTGATTATCCGAACAATGAAAAATTATCAGCTCCGAATACGTGCAATTAATGATAAAAACAGGGGAACGGAAATTTCCATTGTTTACTGATTTCCGAGGTTCCGAGATTTTCCGAATTGCTCTTTTGTTTTTTTCTTGCTCGTGAAACGTCAAAACTGCGTGTCAATTGATCAGATGTTCACGTATGTGTGCGTGTGTGTATGACGCATAGTCTTGCAGTTCGGTTCCTCCGTTGATAATGAGGAATGCTGCAGCGATTCGTCGTTCTGCGCATGCTCGTTGGAATTCGCATTGAATTCGAGAAAGAAATGAAAGGATTTTTACAAAATTGTCATTTTATTTTTTTCAACAGTACAATTGTTCGTTTCCAATACTTTTTGTACTTTGGAATAATTTTGGAGTTCGATTCCACTCGAATTCGGTAACTTTCGTTTTCCATTACCGAGTTATTTTTCACGAAATTTAAACTCAAGTTACAGGTCATGTAAAATGTAATTTTGCTTCCGGTATGAATCAAGGTCGATTGATTTTCGCATATCAATTTGAAATTCTGTTTTCTTGAAATTGTTCCAGTCGCTAAGAAATCGATTAAATGTTGCATTTCGTAATGATTTGGACGTTTCGAAATGTAGATTTCTAAGTACGTTAACAATTGCATTTGAGTGAATGCTTTTTTTATCGACCCTGAAGTTATTTTCGTGCAATCGCGGAGCACCAGCTTTTTCAGATTTTTGAAGCTTGGTAGTATTTTTATTCGGGAATTATCGCGTATTGTTAACTCTTCGAGATCCGGCCATTTTTCTGGTAAATTTCCGAGAGCTTCGTCAGTGATTTGATTGGAATCTGAATTTTCAAACAAATTAATATTTTTTATTTTAAATAAGATGAAAAAACTTACCGTCAAAATAAAATTTCTTCATTTTCGGACAGCAGTTACTGATGATGATCAAATCATCGCTCGATATCGATGGCAATTTCAGATCCTCCAAATCTCCGAATTTAGAAATAATTCGCGATGCGAAATTTTGGTCTCTTGGATTGTCGTATCGTAAATACAAAATTTTCAGTTTTGGTAAAAAAATATCCAAGTCTCGGAAGTCACTCAAAATTGTCAAGCCTTCCAAAATCTCGAACTCTTGTAAATTGGATAATATTTTTGAAAAACCCTGAGAAAAAACAGAATTTTAATTTAACCGCAAGCCGAATTTGGATTATCTCTCACCGATAAAGGGAAAGTTTGCATTCGAAGGCTCAGTAAATTCCCCGGAAGTCTCGCCAAATCCAAAACGTACATGCACGAATAACCGCATCGAATATCCAAACGTTCGAGTCCTTGATTCGCATTTACCCAGTCCACGAATTTGTGTAAGAGAGAATCCGATTCTCGACATTCCCTTTTGCAGTGCAAACATTCCATCGTCAAAATCCGGACATTCCCGCATCGCTGTTTCACCGTTTCGAAAATTTCCGAGTACCCAAAATCCCGGATTTCGTAAACAAAAGTCCCAACTTTCAAAATTCCACGGGCAAAATCGTCCCGTTTCGCCGGATGCATCAATTTCACTTTCCTGATGAAAAGCCCACATTTTTCGAGAACTTTTCGGAAATCTCGCAACGTTATCGATTCCGCAGCTTCGAAAAAATCCTCGGCTTCGGCATTCTCCATTTCCAGGGTAGCGAAATCGATCCACGAACGATCGATCACGTTTTCCCACCTTGAACAAACTGAATTCCGAATTTCGAAGTAATGGAATTGAAAAATCGATCACTCGCGAGCGCCAATAAATCGATTAACCTTTTCTCAGAGGCAGCCTTTCCACGGGTGATAAAAATCGGAGCAAATGCAGGAGAGAATAGTCATCCAATATTTCGATATCCCCTTCGTCCCGTGTTTTCTCCGGCTCGCTAAATGCCTGCAGAATCGACAGATGCAGCAGCCTCAACCAAGCTCTGCAGCAATAAAAACTATTCCGACCACAATAATAAAGGAAATGAAACTTCGCACTATTTAATGGAAACATAGCGGCGTTGTTGCCGTTTGTTGTTCAATATAAAGACAAAGACGTGACATCGACGTTTTCCGATCGCATTAATTGAATCGCGCGGACGAGATAACAATGGTAGGGTCAAGTGTGTATTTGTTGACCTATAGCATTCGCGATACGGAATTATTAAAGTTAGAAATAACGAAAATCCATTTATTTATAAAAAAGAAGGAATATAGTATGAATTGGATATGAAAATGGAAGTGAATTATGGTCCTCCTCAACAGGAAACGATTCCAAATAACGACGAAGTGCACGCGCTAAAACAGATCGAAGTTACGGGGGAGTTAACGTCATTTATGAAAAATCAATGTTTCCGGCCAGTGGAACAATCCCACCCCCGAGCGAACCTCGAGAAAGCCATGAAAAGTTCGATAACACCCCCGAGAGCTGGCATCATCCCCGCGAAATCCGCGAAAGCGATCATCGACGTAGGAAAAATGAGCGAAATGGATTAGGTCAGGTCAGGTCGAGAAAAAAAAAAGGAAACTTTCGCGAAGTAGCGGAGCGTTTTATGGGGGAGGGAGTTACCTGTTGCGGAGCACGCACGCGTGGCTTTCCCTTCGCTCCCCGACGTCCTCGACGTCGACGTATTCAATACAGAGTGTCAGTTTTTCACCGTGTCCCAGAGCACTGGAATATAACCTAAATCGAAGCTTCGAGGCCCGAAAAGATCGCAATCCCCGGTGAAATTACGCGTTTGACGAGCGAAGGGTGAAATAAGGCTCGGATTTTCGCGCTTGAATTTTGGAATCCCTCGGCAAAGTGCCGGATAAATTATCGGAGGTTTTGGAGGATGTGTTAGTGTTCGCATGCGGGGGTGGAAGCGGTGGTTCCAGCGGGGCCGCAGGAAACGCTGGAGAAAAGTCGAACATGGGGGTTGTTAATAAGATCGGGGTCGTGGCCGGGGTCACGATAATGAAGGGTCGTTGGGCCCATCGGAGCTCGCGCTCGCCTCTTTCTTCGGTTAATACTACTGATAGTGCCGATAGCACTTCGACCACGAGCTCTGAGGTAATTTCTTTTCTTCCAATTTCATTTTCCAATCAACTCGTTCCAAACTCGCGATACTTGCAGGATTTCAACGCGAGTAGAGAGCAACCGTCCACAGAGTCAGGTACTCGCATTTCCAGACTTTCATTGTACAAGCATTTCCCGTAATCGCTCGTCTTCCTCTCAAGGTATATCTTTAGTACCCCATCAAAGCCGCGGCTACTCCGATGGTCCTGGAAACGAAACGAGCCCTCGATTATTCGCGAGGCATCCTTCCGTGTGCTCGCAGGATTTCGCGGATAATTCCTGTTCCAATCGTGCTATCTCGCCGCAAATAAAGGCCTATGGACCAGACGGTCGCCATTACCCCCAGCATGAAATTTTGCACGCGGCTTCTTCGTATCCTCCGACTAAAAGTTCGAGGTTGGCAAAAACATGCGATTGGAATCGTTGTTAAATTACTGGCTTTTCTTGCGTTAAATATAGATCGCCGTCTCCGGCGAGGGCGACTTCTTTGGACGCTCGTTGCGGAAGCCCCGCGAGCTACTGCGGCAGCGTTTCACCCTCGCAAACGTCTTTGTCGTCGTTGGCGACCGGCGCCACTTCGTCTTGCGGTTCATTTTCCGGGGCTGGACATCGAAGTCTGTCTCCTCTGCCTATTCCGTCCGCCAAATCACTCGCGAAGTAATTCTTTTCGATTCGTTAGGGGATGCTTTTAATGAAATAAAAAATGCCCGTTCCAGTGACAATTTATCCACGGGAAACGCACCCCCGGCTTCCCCGCTGGGCACCATCCAACCCGACCTCTACACCCGTACCGGTGGTCCAGTTTTCTTCAATTCCCCGAGGTACATGACCTTGACCTTTCCCCGTTCGCGTTTTAATTCTCAATCTGGGACAGGTCGGGTAAGAGCCTGGGACAATTGCACCTTCGCCTGAAGTATGACTTCGACAAGTCCGACCTCGATGTTCACTTGATCGAAGCCCAAGACTTGGCCGGCAGCGAGCGAGGAGGCTTCAGCGACCCTTACGTCAAGGTCACGCTCAGCCCCGAAGTGGACTCGCGCAAACGACAGACGTCGATTCATCCCAACGACCCGAAGCCCTTTTTCGATCAGCATTTCAAGTTCCCCGTCAGTCACGACGACCTTCAGGATAAGGTCCTTCTTTTACAGGTAAAAATCGGGGAATCGATCGATCGATCGGGGGGATTGATCGGGGGGATCGATGATTTCAGGTCTTCGATTACGATCGATACTCTCGAAGCGACATAGTCGGCTCGTTGCGCATCTCGATGGACCAGCTGAACCTCGCCTCGTCGACGTCCCCCGTCGAAGTTTGGGGGGACATCGCGCGGGAGAAGAAGCCCCCCGAAGAGAAACAGGAAGTTCTGCTCTCGCTTTCGTACTTGCCCAGCGCGGAAAGGCTCACGGTCGTCATGCTGAAAGCTCGGAATTTGTTTCCTTTGGAGGTCAGTTGGAAAAGGTTTTTCGTGTCGGATGAAACTCGTATTGGGGTTCGCGGTTTTAGGGGAAACAGACGATGGATCCCTACGTCAAGGTCAGCCTTCTGTGCGGGGATAATAGGGTGAAGAGGCGGAAAACCGCGGTTGCCAAAGCGACGAAATGCCCGGTTTGGAATGAGGCGCTTACGTTTAATGTTCCGGCTGGGTCGCTTCTTTCTTCTGCTGTCGAGGTATGATTACGTGATTTGTACCTGCCAAGGTCAGCTCTGGTTTGATGTCAAGTTTTGACCTGATTCGACCTTCGGTTCAGCTTCTGGTCGAACCAAGGTCAAATTTGTTCATAATCGAAAGGTATAAATTGGATGAAAATCGATTAGGTTTGCGTTCTGGATTCATGCAATGAACATACTGGAGCAGACGCGATGGTAGGATCTTGTATCGTTGGTCCTGGGGTGGGTTCCAACTTGGGATCGGAAACGGGAACCAATCACTGGCTCGATATGACCCGGTATCCGAGAAAAGGCATCTCCATGTGGCACATTCTACACTGAGAACTCTTTTTATGTGACTCGATTGGAAAATCATTTATTGAATAATAGAATAAGTCATTCAATCAAAACAATGTACTGCGTGGACTCGCAATTTTTAATGTTACGCAATTTTTCATAGTCTAATAAGCGATATATTACATGTTATTACGAAATGGCTCAGCATCCGAATCGTCGATTTCTCGCTCGAACTAATTTTTTAAACGATCTTTTTCTGGTTTCGAAAAATCGGGGATTTAAATGATTTCTACGATTTGCTGTTTTTCCAGAGGCACGAAATATTTTTCAATTTTATATAGAAGCCCGCTCCGAAGTTTTGCAATCATCGAGTTATTTTTTTGTTGAAAAAGTGGCCTGTTGTTTAAACAAATCTTGCGTAAAAAATATTGTTCGCGATGAATTGCATTTATACGTTATATGCATGAGCTACGTAAATAATTGTTGTACATGTTGATACTCGGATGAAAAATAATTGAGATCTTTGTCTGTACTTGGATAAAAAACTATTGACATTTGTTCTAAATGTGGTGTACTTTCGATATTTTCTCGTGTACTTGGACAAATATAAAGGTGAACATATTATTTTTTCCGACGCAGTCATTGTTAATTGGTCGTCATTTTTACACTGAAATCAGCCCTTAATTAATGATACAATTAATTTTCGATTAACCCTGCGCTTAAATAATTGAAATTAACACTAAAATTAATAAAATTAATATAAATTAAATTAACTGTGTTATAAAATGCGTTTGCACTCGCCCATGGTATTTCTCCGACTTCCCAAGGGACATTCTTTTTGCGGAGGTTCCACGATCGCAAATTGTACGATCACGTTCGAACACCCGAGTTGAAAAGTGCGTTTATTCACTTGCAAAATATGATCGTCGTCGCAAGCGTCCGAAGTTCCCAAAGCGTGACAAGTGTGGTTGAAGGGCACTTTTCCGTCGATTTCGCAAGGATTTTCCGTGCATTTCACCGCTTCTTCGGATAAAATTACGTAATTTCCGGGAGAACACGGGCCTTGGCGATAAGCTTTGAAGCAGGAATCGTTTGGGGGGACGTAGAGAAATCCCGGCCTGCAATCGCAGTATTTCCTCGAGTTTTCCAGAATGAAAAACGCCTCGTTTTCTGGACATTTCTCCGGCGTTTTCGGGGCTTCCTGAAAATTTAGGGATAGTCTTTTCTGCCTTTTTTGTCATTTGAAAACACGTTTAAAATGAAGAAATGGAACGTACCGGTTCAGGGTTAATCCTGCTGGAAAGTTGGCCTTCCGAAGCCGGAAACACGAAATCCTGACACGAATTCGCCGCGATCCGAGACAAAATGACAAGGACGATGAAAAAAACGCACTGTCCTCGACGCATTATTAACGAACTCGATGAAAATTAATCATAAAGCGACGTCCCGCGGTCGCGGTTCGCAAAAGAGAGTTAAGAAATGCAATTTGCTCGTGAGGCGCCAGCTGAGTTTCTTTGAGAAACGATGTTTTCAAGGCGAACCAGTCATCATTATCATACGGTACATAAATGAGAAACAAATTGTAAACAAGCCCATTCAGTTACATAAATCATTGATTTTATCAGTGTTTCAATGTTTCCTTTTACACTTTCAAAGATGACATAATGTGCGACATTTTTTCACGCGATAAGAAAATATTATGCGAGTAGCTCGATTTTCATTAATTTTATAACAAATCCATTTTCTCAGGTTTAGTTAAAAAAACTCACATTACGAACTATTTATCCTTTATTTTTACATTCCAATTTTTCTCGTCGTAGATTAATTTTTCATTGGAATTACGTTTTCTCTCGTCGATTATAAACGGGAAATCGACATCGTAAATTTTCCATTTGCAAATTTATTTATTAAAAAAATCGCAAATATCACGACAATGGAGAAATCACTTTTCTGCAGATTCCCCTCGCGGTTCTTTTAGATCCCTTCGGGCATTCCCTGAAAGGCGCGTCGATAATATGCCTCGTGTCGAAGCCCATTTCGCACCTTAGCGCAAAATCTCCGTTAACGTTGAGAAACTCAAAAGTGCCGCATGGGAAACCGTTTTTCCAGAGTTGCGAGCAATTCCCGTCAAACGGGACGAGCCCGTCTTTTTTGCAGGGATTTCTCGCGCAAGAAGCGCGGTCGCTTTTTTCTTGTAAAATAAGGTACTGGCTATTTTTGCAAGGCCCTTGCCTAAAGGGCAGGAAACATCGGTCCAAAGGGAGGTAATACAAAAATCCTTCGTCGCAGTCGCAAACGGTTTCGTTGCTGTTGTTTATTCGAAACGACGTCATGTTTTGCGGACACTTGAAAAATGATTTCGAATTATTGTTTGCGCTTGGGAGCTTTTGTCATTAAATGGCAATTACTTACCGAGGAATATGTCACGGGGAAAAATACGCTGTCATTGAAGCAAGAGAGGAGAACTGTCACTGTTAAGAGCAATCGAATCATGATTGCGATCGAAGCGTTTTAATTTATGCGAGTAGTAGAAGTTTGCCAGAGATGTTTTTGTGAACGTTAGTAAATGGTCCCTGAGATTGGTTTGGTAGGGTAATTTTTGAGTGGGATCAGCGCGTCACGGATAACATTATTTTCGGAGATTTATCGGAGCGCTTCGTATTCCAATCATCATTAAATGTTTAATTTCTCATTCATTAATTTACCGTTTTATTCGGGAAAAATCTCCGAAAATTGCGTTATCAAAGACACGAGTTCATGAGCTTTGACATACTTTTTTAATACCTGAAGCCTTTCGTTGAGATTTGGCCGAGAAATCGCAATTGAAATTTTAAAAAACATGGATTTTTTTGAGTTTTCTTTTTTTATCTTAAAAAATAACAATCGGGTTGACAAATTTTTGATGACGAAAACGTGCGCCTTGATGAACTCTACGACCCTGTATTTTTTATTTTCCACTCCAATCAGGCCCTCAATTGAAAAAAATCGATAATTGAGCCCGCGGATAGCGTAATCGACGGAGCGCGTGAACCGTCGAAATGTTCGCCTGACGAAGGCAAATTCCATACACATTCGAAAAAATGAAAAATGAAAAATATAAAGAAAAAAAATTCTGTGCTGTAGAAAATAGAATTTGTTACAAATTTCCTTCATAAAATTTGGTTCCTTAACTCGAATTTGGCAAGTTAAAAATGCAAAACCGTACATTTTTGCACCTGTTTTTTCGAATGTGTATGGAATTTGCCTTCGTCAGGCGCTCGGTCGGTTATTATTACATCGAGAATTGGAAACAAATTAATTGAATAATCGATTGGTTCATTCAAAAACATTTAATTAACCGCAGATTTACATTTCCCGTTCATAATAATCCTTTTAGTTCCTTTCGGGCAATCAAACAGCGGAGGCGAGATAAAATTCCTCGTGTCGAAACCCATTTCACACCATAGCACAAAATCCCCATTAACGCTGAGAAACTCAAAAGCACTGCATGGAAAACCGTTTTTCCAAAGTTCCGAGCAAGTTCCGTTGTACGGGACAAAACCGTCTTTCCCGCAAGGATTTCTCGCGCAGGAAGCGCGGTAACTTTTCTCTCGTAAAATAAGGTACTCGCCCCTTTTGCAAGGGCCTTGCCTGAAGGGCAAAAAACATCGGTCCGAATAAAGGAAATACAAAAATCCTTCCTCGCAGTCGCAAACGGTTTCGTTGCTGTCTTTTATTCGAAACGACGTCATATTTTGCGGACACTTGAAAAATGATTTCGATTAATTGCGCAAGTTTTGATGATTGAATCGAGATTACTTACCGTGGGAAAATGTACGCTTTCTTCGAAGAAGAAGAACAGAATTGTCACTGTCAAGAGCGTTCGAATCATGCTCGCGATCGAAGCTTTTTGAATTAATGCGAGATTTAGAAATTTATCGGAGATGTTTTCGTGAGTGTTGGTGAAAGGTCTTGTGGTTCGTAATTTTTTTGCGAGGTCAGCGCGTAATTGATAAGATTAGTTTCTAAAATTATTGAGAGTCGATTTGTCGGGAAAAATTGAGCCCGCGAATAGAACCGTCGAAATGTTCGCCTAACGAAGGCAAATTCCATACACACTCGAAAAAGTAAAAGATGCAAAATATAAAGAAAAAAATTCTGCGTTGTAGAAAATGAAATTTTTCACAAATTTGCTTCGTAAAATTTGGTTCCTCGACTTGAATTTGGCAAGTTAAAAATTCAAAACCGTACATTTTTGAATCTTATTTTTTCGAACGTGTATGGAATTTGCCTTCGTCAGGCGAGCATTTCGACGGTTCACGAGCTCAATAATTGGGAAAAAAAAAATGCGGGAAATGAAGGGTTTTTCAAAAATCTCGATTGTTTATCAATCTTTTCTGTTGTTCATTATTCATTAACATCGTTTTGTACAGCATTAAAAAAGTAAAAAAATTATTGTTCCTCCGCTTCGACATTCTTGGCATAATTCGCGCAGAATTGCTCCAAAAACACGTCCCGATCGTATTCCGGGCAAGAAATGAACTCCTTGAAAACACCGAGAATCTCATGGGGTTTCAGTTCTCCGATTTCCGTAAAAATATCGATACCGTTGTTCATTAAAATCAGAGAAACGCCGCATCCTGGGATCCATTTCCTACGGCGAAAAAAAAAACGATTCCTTCATTCGAATAAAAATTATTTTCTCGATCTATGAAAAACTCGTTTCGACTCACTCCAACTCGGGAATAATTCGCAACTTCCGGTTGGCGAGCATGTGATGCACGAAATGCCAAAAAGGTACAAGATGTTTCTCCTCCAAAATCGACGGCACAAAATCGGCTTTTGGTTCCAAGCGAACGACGCATAAAAATGTCTCGTTCTGTTCCCTCAAATGTCGAAAAAGCGGAAATTTCGTGTGGACTTTCGTCATCCACGGAAGAAACGACTTCCGGTCCAATTCTCCGAGCAATTCGTAGTCGAATAAAAGTTGGAAAAAGACAGATCTCCAGCGGTAAATACTTCTTATTTCCGGCGTTGCGGTTAGGTGCTAAAAACGATACGTTTTTTTGATCGTGTTTCATTGGATTTCATGCGGTAATTAATTTTTGAGGTTCGAAAAAAACAAGATGGCGGCGACTGAAAACGCGCCAATACATCGCGCGATAATAAAAAGTTGCGGGAAAAAACTTACCGACCACATCGACGGGTAAATGGCGACAATTAATTTGAATCTCCCGAATTCGAGTAGCTCCATCCGATGAACTAAGCTTCTGATAAGGACATCGATCAATTGTAGATCTCCTAAACAGCCCACGATCGTTGCGAAAATTTCCCCTTCCCATTTCTGGGCTACCCTGTTCCTGAGCAAATCTGTCGTGTACCCTTCATCGAAATAAATTCTCCAAACGTGCGTAAAGTTATAATTCATCAATTTGAATTTCTCCGGGTTTGATTTGACCAATGACAGCAAAGGTCCAGCGGGACTCGTGAAATCCGAGTCGGGTTCGTAGAGATCGATGTGCTCGATTCCGAACTCAGCGATCTCTCGTGTCAATAAACCGAACCCGGGATACAATTCGATAATTGCTTTTTCTTTCACGTGATCTTTGATTAAAATCGCGAATTTTTTCGCGGTGTTTTTGTCCACTAGATAAAGAGTTTTCGGGAGAAACGGTTTTTTAATCAATAGTTTTCTGGGGATACCGTACGTGCGAAAATCGTAGTTTATAGATTCGAAATATTGCGAGGCTGTGAAGGATTTTTTCGAATTCGGTTTCGATTTTCGCGCGACTTTCGGCGGAGCGACGACAGCGCTACTTGGGATTACGCGATCTCCGTCGAACACGGTGTTAATGAGTTTATCGATTTCTTTTTTCACTTGAGGGAACACAGCTTTTAACTTCTTCATCATTTTGTGTTTCGAGAATTCCCTTGAAAGTTCTCGGTGGTTTTGCGAAGCGAATGTCACATTTTCACGCGGAATAACTAAAACGATCCGGCACCAACTTCTTGTTTACATGGACGATGCGACGCGCGTGGAGATTTTCGGAAGCTTGGAATGACCCGATCGGCAATGCGTGGGTAGCAGTTTCGAGCGGGAAATTTCAAATGTCGATAACAACTTTTCGAGGAAAAAATTGAATTTTATCATCTTTCTTAGAACGATCCGAAACGATCATGCAAAAGGAGATAATCCGGGAAACGGAAAATCGTACTTTTAATTAGAAGTTGAAGCGTAGATGACAGTGCGGCCATTTAACGGTTGAATAGGTCTCGCATCTGTCTTAGCATCCCCGGGTAACTTTGTACCCCTCAAAGCGTCCAACTGTATGAATTATCATAATTAGGATCAAATAAAAACGCCGAAACCACGAAAAATTCTCGGATATTTTTCAAACTCACCGGTCTCTTTCCAATTTTTTTGGGTTTAGGATCTACCAACCATATCGCACTTTTGTAACACGGCGGCGCTGGTATCGATCCATTATACATGTAAAAATTGTCCATTCCTGGTTCCAGCTTATCGAAAGAAATTAAAGATTGAGGAGAGGTGTTTCTTTTGCTGCCGATTTTTGTCACGCCTCTTATGGCAGTTGTCAGGGATTCCAACGCGTCCAATCCCTTCCCTTTAGTCGCCTGTTGCAAATAATTTTAAAAAAAGGGAGAAAAAACCATATTTTTCTCGAATATCGATGGTTTATCGTAATAATTCTCCGGAGTAGATTGGTTACCGACCTTTTCCATTATTAAAGGTTAAAAAAACGATAAAATGGAATAATGGTCTGCTGGAGCAAATACGCAGCGATCTATTGCCCCTGGAGAAGCGCAACCATCCATACGCGCACGCGGAATAGTGTCTTTGTACAGGGGACAACCACATTTAATCTACTCCGGAATCGAAATATTTCATGAAATCGACGCGTTTCATAGTTTCTTTACCTCGAATACATGACTCAGAATAACGAGTCCATTTTCATGCTTTTCAGCTTCATCATAATCTGAATATTTCTCGCTGTAATGCACGAATTGTAATTCCGCAGCGAATCTGTAATCGAATGAATTTTACTTCGCGTGAAATTCGTCTTTTATTCAAAGTACCTTTTTCCGTCGATTTCATGTTCACTCCCGCTGTCGTCCTTTGGGCCCCAATGGATAAATACCGCTTCAAATATGTATTTGCCGTCAAGAAAATCAGCCGTAATCGATGGTTGAATTGAGTTTCTCAACGTCAATTTCACTGGAAAAATTCTTACGTGACAAATAATTCGGGGGAAAAATGATTCCAAATTTACCTCCAAATACTGTGTTTGCTAGAGTATATTTATGCCTCGGTCCATCTTGTTCGCGTTTGTAGTTTTTCAACTTCAAGGGTGCAAGCTTTTTTGTCTCTGCCGTTTTTTTGTTTAAACTTATCGGCGATTGTTGCTTTCCAGCGCATTTAGGGAACTTTTTAGACCATTGACTCGCATTGACATATGAAAAATCAGGATCCTTTTTAC
Organism: Zelostemma sp. ZL-2020; assembly: GCA_022816865.1. Lineage (NCBI taxonomy): Eukaryota > Metazoa > Arthropoda > Insecta > Hymenoptera > Platygastridae > Zelostemma > Zelostemma sp. ZL-2020. Next base: position 12,636 of record JABFQM010002919.1, read on the forward strand.
TATTAGCTGGAACTATGGGAAAAATAGATTCCTTTACACGTAATTTTACTTTGTTTCTCTGTGTACGCTGCACTTGTACTTACGGGTTTGAAGGACGATCCAAAGTAGAAGAATGGAACCCCAGTAAAAAGCTGATTTTCCTAACATGATAAATCGAATTCGAAACGAAGAAAACCCGAATTGGTCGAATTCGAATTAAGAATTTTCTCTGGGATATTGTAGAGTTCAGGAAATATGTTACGAGTGAAAGAAATATGTCAGTTTGTCGTCTTTATTTAACGCTTACAATTATTTGCGTTTGACCTTGTAATGATAGCGACTACAATTCTTTGTTATCAGCAGGCGTAAGTCGGGGGGTAATTACTGCAATTTTTTTTATTGGTGTTAATTGTTCCTGCAAAAAAACGTTTTTATAACACGAAGAACGAATTTTTATAAAAACTTTGGTAACAAACGTTTGCATTGATGCTGTTTTAGTGCCGAAATTGATGCTGAAATTGCAGTTGTAGTGGGCCAAAATTCAAGAATTTTTTTTCATACTTAGAATTTGTATTTTAATACGAAACAAAATGTCATTCAATAGTACATGTATCTAACTACTTATTTCAATTTTTTGGTTAAAATAGATTTAAAAAAGGGCGAGATACAGCAAATCTCCGAAATTTTTTTTTTTTTCGGTGCACACGATAACTTGGGAT
>JABFQM010002920.1:0-13331 GCA_022816865.1 Zelostemma sp. ZL-2020
TTTTTTGCCCGCGGGCTCCTTCGTTTTCTTGGCTTGGACCTACTCAGAACCATAATTTTATTAAATGTCCCACGACACATGCCCGTCACGTCGATTCCCCGGAATCTGACGTGCGGCATTTCATCCACTTCGTGTTCCAACATCTCACAAAAACCAATATTTGTTTCACGGAATTCTCAAAACGCAATAAACGGAATCACAGATTGCGTTGATATTTGTCAAAACCCAACAAATTTACACGAAAAATAAAGTTATTCATTGTTTCTTACCGCAACCATTTTCGCGACCGGATCGTAAAGAAGGAACCGAGTTTCAGTTTCGAGATCACGTGACGCGCTGCAGGTGGCGCCGCTCTCCCAGCGGTGAATTTAAAACATCGAACGCGCATGACACGAGTGAAAATGAGGACAAATCAAGGAACGCAAATTCACGTGAATTCATTTATTTCATATTTATACTACAAAAAGCGGACAATTTATAGCCAGTGACGGCGATTGGCGATTTCGTGAACCACTTCCTCGTTGGTGTGATTGAAGTACTCGCAGATTTGCTGGTCGATGAGCTCGTCTTTGGGAAGCGTTTTGTAAATTGGTTCGCCGTAGTAAGTGCCGACTTTCCAGTCTTTCACGTCCTTCATGAGTTCCCTTTCGTATTCCCGATTCTTCCTCACGTTTTTCAAGTACCTGAAAATTAACCCGTCATTAATGATAAATTTAATTCCCGGAACTCGAAATTTAGGTCCACATACTCCCTGTCTCTTTCCGCTATTAACATCGGCGTCAAAGCAAATCTTGCGCTTTTCATTTCCATGTCATCTCGCTTATTTTCATAGTAATTGACCATATAAGTAATCACGCCAATTGACGTCATTAAAAGCCAGCCACTGATTGTTCTCTTCGCTGCAAAACAACAAAAACATCGTTATCAACTGCTCAAACAATGATACAAATGTTTACGTTCTCGGTTGTTTTTCGCTCTTTCCTTTTGTCCCGAAAGACGAAAGATAGTTAAAAAATAAAGATAGCTTATATAACCTGTGAAAAAAGTTCGAACTTTAGTCCGTTCCGTTGGAATGGGACCGTAACCACCCGGAGGTGGCATATCCTGGGGCCCGAATTTCGCCGCGGTTGCCATGTCGATTCGCAGATTCTCCGATTTCCGAAATCGAATAGATTTATCACTATTTGGGTTCGATCAATTTAGAGCAGGCTATGAAGTTTCTACTTAAATCGACGCTAGCGCCATCTCCTGGAAATGTTTAGTCGAATTTCGATTTATGTACCGAAATTTTTAAAATAATTTCGACTGTAATTGATTCATTTTAATCATACTAAAGCTAGTTTCGTAAATCGACCAAGAAACGCGAAAGTTGGAAATGTGAAAATCAATGAAAGCTTATTGTTATGAAAAAGAACAAATTTGTAATTTTCTTGCTTTTTATACATGAAGTACCGCAACACTGAAAAAACACGAACAATATTTGCGCAGAGCAGTAAAAGTAGTTGAATACATCGATGCAATTGTAATTCGAAACACATTTATCGGTTATTACTAGAGTAATAACGACAAGCAATCGCATTATTTCACCGAAATATCATTTTCCCTTCATCTGTGGTTGAAATTGGCTCGTAAGTTTGAAGTATTTTTTTACAACGAATCTAAATGCACGTCTATTGCTTGTAATGAGGATTAAAAAATTAGTATAGCTATGCCGTTAAATAGATTCTAAAAAGTAGATGAAACGAATAAATTATCTATCATATTTATGGTCGGTACAAGTTAACATAGAATTTACGATACAACCACTCCGTAAAAAAGTTTTTCAACCCATTACAATAATTACAAACTGTTCGATATATTTTATTATTTTTTTTGACATTTTTTTCGTTATATTTCCGCAAAGTACAAAACGATGCGATTCGAAGTGAAACCAAAGATCTTGAGAAAAAGAAAGCCTTCCAAAAATTTGGACGAAACATCACGAAAGAGTTATTGTTAAGGAGGAAAAGTGACAAGATCTTTAGTTCGACCGAAACCTTCTTAATCGTAAATTTCTCCCGTCCTTCCATTTGGAGCGATCGAACTCGTCGTTTAGCAGACGAGGCCCTTGAAACCTACTCTGAAAATTCAAAAGCAATCACATTATCTAGCGCAAGTCTAGTAAAAAGCGATCGCACAGATCAAACGACGAGGTGAGGAAGTACTTAATTAGTCGTTCTTATTTCCGCTAAATCCGGGCAAATAACTCCGGCTAACGTGACAATTCCTTCGGGTAACATTTCCAAAAGCAAAAAGAATACAAACTCTCGAATCCGATATTTAGATTCCATATTGAGCATCGAAAAAAAAGGAAAGAAAAAACTTGGAATTCAAGTGACCCGTAGATGTCTCATCGTTGCTCGGTAGATTCGCGTATCAATGTTACATATGATCCCGGTTTTCTCGTACAATAAAAATTTATAGAAACAATTCTCCGACTAATAAGTTAGTTGCGCTTGGATGCGTAGCGGGGCGCAGATCAGGGCAGAGTGTACCGGACGTAGGGCACCTCGACATCATTGCCCTCGGCGTCGTTGCAGCAGAGTTCAAACACGAGCGCCTTCACATGAGGCTCGAGCTTCTTCTTCGAGACCTTCTTCACGACCTCGGACATCGGCAATCCCATTCGTTCCTGGCACTTGGCCCTTGCCATAAAGAACGAGTACAACATGCACACGCCTTGCGAGAGCATCGTTACTTCCAAGTTATGCTTCTCCTTGAAATAGTCCAGGAACTCCTTCAGAGTCAGTTCACCTTTAACCTCGAACCGATCCCAAAGAGTCCACTCGGTGTCGTAGTACTTCAGCTTCGCCGCACAGACTGGTTCCGAGAACCCAAAGAATGGCAAGGCCAAGTTGACGAATCCGTTCTTGTAATACGAGATGTCTCTAATACCCTGGGCAAGCTTCATAAGCTCCAGGCAGACAAGACCCGCAACGACCGACGTCGTCGTCGCGATCGCAGGGATAATCTTGCCAGCGATCAACTTGCTCTTGTGTCGGTCCGCCAATGGGATGCTGTAATTAGCCGCGCGCAGGTTCGAAGCAGCCACAATAAAGTCTATGTGGAAATTGGTGTCGTCATCTTTCTCGAATTCCTGGGGGTGAATTATAAGACCTCCGAGTTCGTTGACCTTCGGCAGCTCTTCCATCAGCTGGGTCATGCGTTCATGGTCGACGTTGCCGCTGCCATTAGAAGCCTGGATCTGCAAGTTTTTCAATTATGAAATTGCAATAAAGAATCGAGTACAATTTTAAAATCTTTTACCTGTGTATCATTTTCCGCGATCTTTACACCGGACTTGGGCGTGAATTCTGGCACTTCAACAGCCTTGGCAATCTCCATAATCTCTTCGCGGTTGCGGTTACTTGGGATCCCATAAACCGCGGCCTTGAGGTTGGCTGCGGCTATGATGTAGTCCAGATGCAAGCTGTTGTTGGTATCGAAGGCCAGAGGTTCCGGGCAGCGTTTGGGTCCTGACCAGAAGGGTTGACCGCTGGACGTGAGTTGGTTCGGTGGGAAATTGAACAACAGTTGTCGGATCTGATTGTTGTACTGTTCTTGCCAGTGGCAACGGGCCCAAATAACGCAATCCTTGAAGCCTTTGGGTCGCTCATCGACCAGGGCTGTTTTAACGGACTCCAGCACTTCCAAGGGCTGCACTCCGGGCAATCGCATGGTTCTTTCGGTGAACTGCGGGTCCAATATGTACTGCATGGCGTTCTCCGCCGACTGTTTGAAAAGACCTTCGAAATTGTCCCTGGCCCACTGCAAAGTGTGCTCGATCGCGTTGGGGAAGTTCTTCAAAGTGCAGATTGGGATGCTCTTCTCCGGAGGGTCCTGGGACGAGCTGTAGGACTCGGTCAGGAAAGGCACGACCACCTGCGTGTTACCTTTGGTACCCAGGGTACCAGATTCGAGAAGCGGCTTGCGGTAATACACGCAACGTCGGTCCATGTAGATACGAGCGTCGACGTTGTCCAGGGCATTAGCAACGCCGTCCAAAGCCTCGAAGAACTCGTCGTTGTAAGTTTTCTCTGTCTCCGGGCAAACCCGGTTCTCGTGAGCGACGATATTTATATCCGGGTTCATCCACTTTATGACTTTGGCCGCGGTCGAGGATTTTAGCTGTTGCACGTCGGTCGGTCGGAACAGGAACTGCCGGTTCAGGTTGGACTTTTCGATCAAGTCCATGTCTGTCACTGTGACGCAACCGTTCTTGGAGCCGATTCCGAGCATAGCGAAATTCTTCAACAGCTCGCAACCTGGAAAATATTGATTTGTTAAGAAGTGAATGAAGCATATTAATTTCACTTATGTTTGATGCAAATAAAACATGAAATTTACCAATAGCACCAGCACCGACGACAAAATATTTGAGGTTTCCAAGTTTTTCTTGGAACTCTCGGCCGAACACGGAAATAAGAGAGTCGTAACGGGACCCCATAGGGGCACACTCTTCCTTGGTCAGGTTTATCTTCGCAGCGGTCAAGCACTCGATCGAGTCGAAGTAGAGCCACTGATATATAGGATGGAACTTGCCGGAACAAGCCTTCATCACTTGCTGGGCGACAACGCCGCCGATCATGGCATTCATCGGGTTCAAATCACCAGCGCAGATCTTCGAGAAGAGTGTGATGAGCTCCTCATTTATCTCGGTGTCCAGTTCATACTGCGCCTTCATCTCCTTAACAATCTTAATAAATTCAGCAGCGTCGTCCAGGTCCCAGGAAAGAGGTTTCCGAGCGTTGTTTTCGACGAAGCGATGTAAGGCGAGGAACGACAAGTGACTCTGCGGGGGATGATCGAACTTTGCGAAATCGGAGATCAGGAATTCAGGCGCCTTCAGGGCCTCCTTCAGGGGAGCAAACTTGAGTATCTTCGGCATCTTCACCTGGGTGACGATGCCGCCGCGAACGTACTCGGTGTACGTGGACGTGTCGTCGATGCTGAAAGTGTACGGTCCGAAAACCTTGATTTTCTTCGGCTGGCAGTCGTTCAGTTCAGTCATTCCCTGGACCTCTGAGAACGTGACATAGTCGCCGTCTTCCATGCCATGTCTCGTGTCGTCCAGACACGTGACGACTCCCTCGGTGTCCTGAGAAATGCTGGCCACCATCGTGCTAATCGGAGACTCTCCATTGGTGTCGACCACTGTAAAAGCGTCGCCGAAATCGCAAAACACTTGGGCGAAAAGGCCACGGGTGTCGCTGATTATCAGCGCTATGTTATTCGCGTGGGTTATCTCGGCGATTCGCAATTGTTCCTGCAGGGGAGTTTCCGTGAGAACCACTACTTTGAACTTCTTAATGTAGGCATCGGTGAGGGGACCGGAGTAGAAGTGCGTGGGGACATAATTGTTCAGCTCCGATAGACGCTGGTAACAAGCTTCCGCTCGGTTTTTACCTGAACATTAAAACAATCAAATTACTTCATCTTGTCAAATACTTTTTTTATCTTATATTTTCAAGACAAGCAAACAAACATCATTTCTATAAATACTCGTCATTGATTCAAAATAGAACACGGTACGATTCAGAGGAAAAAATCCCCTTTTCTTCGTTCACACGTACCAATATCATCTTGGGTCAAATAGAATTGCGAGCCAAGGTCAGAAATGGTACAAATAGCTTCGTCGTGCAGAGTGACGGATTTGACTCCACCGAGTATGACGTTTTTCGCAGTCTCGACACCAAGACCTCCTAATCCGCAGATGAGAACATCGGAACTGGCCATGCGGCGCATGGCCTCATGTCCCAGGACGTAGAGCTGCCTCGAGTAAAGTCCTTCATCGATATCGGCCTGAGCCCGAGACGTCGAACCATTTTTCGCCATGTCTACGAAAAAAAAACATCGAAAAGTAAGAAAAAAAATTATTCGTAATCAAGCGGAATCCACTCGGGACAAGTGGATTCGAAAACAAAGGAATTCCAGGAAAGATCGAGTCGCGAAAAAAGGGGAAATCGGGGGCGAGGACGAATTTACCTGCAAATCCCGCGATGTCGCCGGCTCCTCCTGCCGTGATGGCAGCAACGCGTCGCTTCTTGGCTGGGGGATCAACGGAGCTCTCCACCACCTCAGCACTAGACATCGGACTTCACAAGGACCGTATTATATATATAGCCGTCTATTGTTTTCACCCAGCTGCTGATCCCGTTGCACTTCCAGCTCGAGTCCGACACGAGCTCTCTCCCTTTTGCCCCGTCCTCGCCACTGTTGCCACCAGCAGCACGATGCGCGTCAGCCGAACGCAGCAAAGATGACTTTTCTTTCTTCCGTCTCTCCACCTCCGCCCCCCGTGACTTTGCCACCTTATCCTGCGAATTCAACGCGTTCTTCGCTTCCGCGGACGATTCTAAAGTTCTATTCTCGTGCGTCGTCACTTTGCTCGGAACTCGCGATTTTCGATTCTTGCCTCGCTATTTCGTGACCGAACCCCGTTGGTTCGTCATCACAATTTTAAGCCGTGAAAATTGCGAGAATTCCGGATGGTTTAGATGGTGCGGAAGTCACGGTATTCTTAGCGCCATCTGCCGGCATTTTCAAGTATTTTCATGGACGATTTTTTTTTTTTGCATTGCGAGATGATTCATGTTTTTGATGGCATTCTTTTGTGGCGATTTTGTTGTTGCATTGTTGCATTGAAACACGTGGAAATGGAAATATTTGCGAAAGAATCATGTGGTTTGAAATTTACGTAGCGCACACGCGGCTCGTGCATTGCGCATGCGCAAATTTTGAATTGTATTTGGGAATTCAATCGATTTGGAATTGACATTGAATTTGTCGTTTTTGGGTTTATGCATGCGAAGAATGCACTCGGAATATACAATTTCTCTTGTTTCAGAACTCAATTTTTTTTACTGTCCGAGAAACTTGGTTCTTATTTTTCAGAATTGTCATTAGAATTCTTCGAAAAAAAGTAAATTAGTTACTTTTTATCGCTTTTTTTTAAATATAATTTTCTATACAGTCTTATCTCATAAAAATTGTATTTTTTATCACAACATATATTCCTTTTCTATTAATTTTAATAGTTAAATAAACAGCTGAAATATTCGATTTTAGGATCAGGAGATGTTTTTTTACGATAAGGAATTAATAAGCGCTTTTCTTTACTTATGTACAACATTTAATTATTTTCGATCTATTTTTGTTCAGCCATCAAAAGTGCGTTGCTGGAACAATACTTACTTTTTGTTTATTTCTGTAAGAGTTATTGTAATAATCTCAGTTAATTGAATAAAAAATAAATAAAATTTGTATTTTGCGTTTTGTTCCTGTCTTTTTTTATAGGTAAATCGTTGTTCCATGAAATCCATTTGAAATTCACGATTTCGATACATTTCGATATACTTCGATTAACCTAGAAAACCCAACAACTTCAAATGATTACATCTTCCTTAGTCCTTTTTCATTTCAGAACGATGTTTAAGGGAAACATGAAAAATCAAGGCGTTGTTTCACGTTTTTTTTATTATTAATCGATAATGTTTGTAACATGTTTCTGCTGTTCACACGCACGTCGTTACAAGGAAATCACAGTACATTGTTTATATTTCCGTATAATATAAACAAACGGCGTTCTCTTTATTGATCTGTTTTTATACATCACAGTATAAACAATTCATACGAAATAACATCGTTTTTTACTGTTATAAAAAAGATTTCCATCGAACAATAACATTTGACCGTTTTCGACTACAAGAAACCTTTTTCAACCCGAAATTCAAACAATTTCTTGGTCCCGCCAAAATCAATCACGCGAGTCAGTATTACCAACCATCGATTGATTCGATAATCACTCTGGCATAGCGAATGAGAATTTACTAGGAATTCGCGTTGACAAAGGTTTACCGTAGTACCAAGTGCATGTAAAACGAAATAAAATACTAATAAATACTCATGAACAAAACAGAAAAACAAGAAATGCAATTATTCCTCGCGTTTCGTACTTGAGAGTATTTATAGAATAAAAACAAAGGCTCGCGTAAAAAACAGATAAAGAAACTCTTCGTCGCGGTAAAAAATTTATCGGGAAATAAATTTTTTACGGCGACAAATGGGAAAAAAAGAACTTTCGAAAAGAAAATGTGAAAACGAAGAGGGAGAAAAAGATAGAGCAGAGAGTGAGAGATCGAAATAAATATCACTACAGATCATACAGACTTTATTTATATAATAATTGTTTCATCGTTGAGACAAAAGTGTGATTTCTTTTCGTCGAGTATTATTAGATTAACTTAGGCCCTATAACAATATTTTGCTTAAATATCTGACTTATAACAGTACCTTGGCTGTTTATTTTGTTGGTAATCGCGTAAGGGATGGAAATGAGCCTTGTCCGCTTCTGCCATGTCCGCAGAACTTTTCCCAATTTCTAAAGAAAATCTAGTTTCGCTTGAAAAGGTTCGTGTGAGTCTGTGTATTTTATAATACCCTAGAGCTTCGAGAAAGATTCGGTACAAGGAGACTTATGCCCAAGTTCATGGTCGACCCGAAAAAATCATCTCGCGGATCGACCATGAAAATCGATGCAGACATTAATTTTTATCGAATCTACGACGATTAATGACCAGCGATCCCCGAGCTCTCATTTCGCAGTAAAATTCTGAACAAACAAAAATTATGGCTGTAACGACCATAATTTTTATTTGCCCGTAAAACGAAGCTTTTTTCTCTACTCAAAAATTGCGATCGTGAAATTGATATGTTTAACTCGCGAATACAATTTTTCCCGTTAAACAAAAAGCAATTTTTCTTTCCGCGATAAAGATAGTCGTAAACTTTTCCCCATTTCTCGGAGAGGAATAATTTCAGGAAAGTAATGAAAACGGGTTCGTAGTGCTCGAGGACTTTTGATACTGGAACGCTAAGCTAGAGTTTCGCTACGATAGACAGTGCATTAAAGATCCGGAACGTACAATCTATTACGGACAGATGAGAGTAAAGTCTAGACGTGTTCAGAAGCACTTTGCTCGGTAGTCGAAGAGATCCGGTTTTAATCGTACGCGCGAACACTCGCTGAATTTTATAAGCCCTAAAAAAAGCAGGTTAACCCTTTAATGCTTAATGGGAAGTACGTCTTCCTACCCCTTCTATTTTTTTAACCGAAGGATTTTTTCGAGTATTTCCAGTTTTGATATATTCTTTGTGTTCAATTGTTAAAATATATGCAGTCATATTTTTGAAAATCTGCGGGGATTCGAAAATAGAGTCGTGTAAATGTGGTGGTGGGAAGTATGTCTTCCCACCGTGTTTTAAATCGGAAACATGAAGCCAAAATTGATTCGTGGAAACTAGTTCAGAAATGTTGAATATTCATGATTATTTTAAATTTACTTGTTTTCTTCACATGGCTCAGAAAATACAATGTGATTTCTCCGCGTTTCACTGTAACATAACCTTAAAATGGACGCAACTATATGCTATTTATATGATACATTCATGTATATTTGATATTGTTGTATTTGAAAAATACATATTGAATATTATTGCAAATGTGATACATTATATTGTATATTTAACATTGTTTTTTATTAATGCTGTATCCTGCTTTTAATTCCAAAACTCAATGAATTCATTTGTTCCATGTACTTGTTGCTTGGTACTACCGAAGCTTAAAAAACATTTTCGAGTATAGAACCATGTATAATCATGTGGTTTAACACATATCAATGTTATTTCTGAAAATCTAACTCGAAAAACAGTCTATTCAAAGGTGGGAAGACTTACTTCCCACCCTTTACCATGTTCTCGTACGTCTGCTGAACGCACGGTGGGAAGTACGGTTTCCCACCATGCTGTAGTGTCTCAAATTGACTTTTTCATTTTAACGTTTCGGTATTTTAAAGTGGTATAGTCAAACACTATTTCCCTCTATTTTGGTTACGATTGAAAAACCCCTAACGTTTTGTGCGTTAAAGGGTTAAAAAGGCGGAAAAATCATCTCAATGGATGACAGAACAAATAGCAAGTTCTGGCACGGCGAAGCCCGATAATCGGATGCGATAAAATTTATATAAATTCAAATGCTAAATGCCCACTTCGGATTAGCCGCGAACTGGACGAGCAATTTGTCGTGACTCGGTATCGCTAAGAGGATTTGAGTTAATTAGTTAATTTAAATTGATGTTACACATCTCGAATCCCTTTGTAATTTATGACTCCGATCGTACTCCAATTTGCCTCGCGATGGATTCCGTTATACGACGTTACGGAGCTGGAATAATTTGTTGATAGTAATAATCAACGTTGATTATTTTCGATGATTGCAGTGTTCGCGCTTACGAGCCCGGTCGGAAATTCTCGTGTCGTTACACGGAGAGCGTCGATGGTGCTGTTAGAAAGACGCAAACGAAACGAAGTGACACGTACGAAGAGGAATAAAAAAGGTCACGAACGTTAATACGCTACGCTTAATTACGCTTAATTGCATCGTACATAATGTGTATCATATATAACTTGTTTCGCTATTTAACATTAACCGATACACGTAATACGCGCTTACATACTATGTACAAATTCGCAAGTGTACATTTAAAAAATAAAACGGCGACGTAATTTTCAAGTCATCGACGCTGATCCAAATGACACATCAGCGCTCGGGAAATACAGCGTAAATCATCCTTATCAAAATTGCCCGCGCAATTGAACAACCCGATCGATAAGATTGTTTTATTCGACGAACAAAAATACGGTTAACGAACATCATTGACTATTCGTCTCATCAACAAAATTATCATTCGTTGACCTCACCGTAGAGATATATCGTATATTTGTTACGTGTATACATCTATAATTAACGTTACTTCGCGTAGTCCTGTATTTTTTAGCGTTGACAATGTTACGTTTCATTTTTTTTACAAATTCGTTTTATTTGCGTCAATTTATTCGCTATTATCGTCGAGAGTCCCTTTTTTCAATCTCGATCCTCGAATCATTTTCATTTGTTTAATCAATATAATTGATGTCTTATTGTTATCGTTTTCACTGCTAGATTCGTATGAAAAAGTATGCGTTTTAATGTATAATATGTATATGTATATTTGTATAATTGATATCACTTTTATCGTTCATTTAACGCTTTTTTTAATCGTAAATTATAACTTTGTCAATTCATTTCAATCCCTAATTACACGAGATCATCTTTCATGCTTAAATCGCGTTTCAATGATTCACATTTTAGTTACGTCTAGTTGGATTTTATTAGATCGGAAAATTGAGCCTTTTTCTGTATCGATCTAATTAAATCTACTGGAAAATCTGCGAAATGTTTCTGTTTTTTTTTTTTTTCATTGGAACGTGATTTAGATGCATAATAAAACGATCTTTTGTTTTTTGGGCCACTATGACTCTTACGCCAAGATATAAAAGTGATTTCGCTCCTTAAAAATTCTTCGTAATAATGCGATGATTACAGAATTATCAACAACGGTAAAGACAATAACAACAACAACAAAAGTTCAACGTTGCTTTCCGAATCGCGTGATGGTTTTTGTTTTTTCATAACTTTAAATTTCTTCAACGCACTCGATCATCGTGTTACGTCATTTGGATGGTATCTGGTTCATCAGATAGAGAACTGGACTCGGACATTCGTACGTGAATGCAAATGAAATATTGAAATAGAAAAAAGTCCGGGCGGTGAAAAGCGAAATGTCAATATCGAGATACAAATGTCTCGTCGAAAGAATCTCGGGCTTTTTCCAAGCAATTTTCGCTGGGAATCGAAGGATTAAAGGCTGCTCTATCTGATGAACCAATCGCGATGGACGCATTCACTGTCAAATTGAAAACGTCGCGATGGCAAGGGATAAGGCAATGCGCGTGAGCATAACTCATTACGTATTTTATACCGACATTTAAAACACACTTTTCCAAGGTGCCTTCACACGGGAAATGAAGTCTGGTGAAATCCCGACTCTTTTTTCGGCGAAACAAATCGATCGAGGAAAAAAATGACCTTGCATTTTCACGACTCTGGTTTCATATGAAAAGGCATCTTCGTCATTCTATTTTTTTTATTTTTACAAATACTCCTTTGTGCATCAATGCAGCATTTCTTTTTAAATATTCTTTGTTTAAGACATTGGTTTATACATTATATTTACATAGTTAGCAGAGAATCGTAGCGTTCGTCGATGGAAGAATATGTTACAATGTGGAATGCGTTGAACGACGGCAGGAACGTAATTATTTCGCGGAGGTCGCGAACGGAACAAAACGCGTTTAGCTGGGCGCTAAAAGTCGCGAAGGGACGATACGAAATAGCGAGGAAAATAATTTTTTACTGTTACGGGAAACAAAGAAGCGCGCGCTGCAATTAAAATGCGTCCCTCACGTAAAATGCAACGCCTTCAATAAATTACGCCGCGTATTGTATGTACAGGGAAATTGCATGATGTACGTGGACGTTCTCTGTCGAAAAAAAGAAATCGATGGCGTTTTTACAGCAAATTGGTTTCCCGGCCAATCCACTGCATTACCAGTCACGGAAGCGTACAAATTTTACTCCGTAAAATACACTCTTTGCCGCGTAGCAAAAGTATAAAATTCATTATTTTTCACTGTCATTTTTTCTGCGTTGGAATTAATCGTATCGAACGAACGAAAAGTATGAAAGATCGAAGTTGGTGCAGTGAATCGGTCTTTTTTTTTTTGCGAAGCGAACGAGATAATCATTGGAGAAAAAAGTCGTATCAAAAGAAAGCCCGAGAGGGGACGTTATTAAAATTGTTTGGCATTGATGAACCTTTCCCGAGTTTCTTTTTTATTCTGGTCTCGGTACGACGTTGATTAAAAAATCTGTGAAAATATTCTAATACTCGCGCGTAGCAAACTTTTTTACAGAAAGAAAGTCGTATATTTACATTTCGTGCTTTCGGGAATGGGGAGTTTGCGTAGCGAGAATGATCCGTGGCTCTTATTCTATCGTTTTGTTCCCTAGCAAAGAGAGGAATCGGGACAACGCGGGGTATCGGTGTGTCAGCTGCGGCGTTGCATTAACGTCGTGTTTTTAACATTCCGCGAACGTGGACTTGAAATATCTCGGGGCATTTTTATAACCGTTGGTCGTGGCATGAACTTTTTCATCGCGAAGTTTGATAAATCCCGTTTCAAGAATAAAAAGCTCAATTGATTAAGGTGGATCGATACTTTAATACAAGGGCGAATTGAAAAAAATATTTATAATGCAACATAATTAATTACATTTAATATGTGAGTATAATTTATTCAACAATATCTTCTTCTTCATGAAAAAAAATACGCGAGTGAAAAAATTGTACAAA